>JACEEZ010011132.1:0-64166 GCA_016584305.1 Chionoecetes opilio
CGTGCCCGAGCGCCGGGACACCATCAGAAATCCCCGGAATGACAGAGATAAAGAAAATCACAACAATGTTTGTAGCCCAATTACGCACAAAAATCAACACGAATGAGAAAAATTGCCCAAAATATAGCAACACTGTGCTGAGTTGAAAAATATAACAGAAATGAGTCAATTAAGGCCATCGTAGTCCGTCAAAGGGTCATCATTAAGGAAAGTGTTTAAAATTTTACCTCCATATAGTAAAACCCAAGGCACCACACTTATATAGCTATACAATAACAAAACTGTCTCAGTGGACGCTTCCAAACTGCTCCTTAAACCAGACACTTGTTTTTTTGGGTACATTATAGAGGACATCGATCTTCAATGTTTGCATCCTCACCAATGCAGTAGTGAGGAGGACAATCCAGTGAATTATATCAAGCCTTTAACATGCTGGTAAGAGAACATACTGTATATGTTTAGTTTTTACCAGTATAATTTTCATCTGCTGTGATTACCATTCACAATATCAATTTATTTACCATGTTCTTGGTGAGAATGGGGGCCACCTGGGGTTTAGCCGGGTGTCGAGTGATGCATTTACATTCCGAGGGGGTTTTCCCTGAGTGTCCTCGCAGCAAAGGAAAACCACTCCAAAAGTCTCGCCACAGAAGTGTGATAACTGTACCGCAATCAGCCACACCAGTTCCAGGGTGGTGTTGACCTCCCGTCCATTGGGGCCACTCCCCACCTGGCCATCAGCCTCCACACTGTACCGCAGCCGTTGAAGGTGAGAAAACGAGAACCACAACCTCAGAAAGTTTAATTTGGGAAACAGTTTCATTCTGCAAGCTTCAGGGGAAAAGTGACCTAGAGTTGCCAGTTCCTCATGTAAAGGGTGGGAGCCCTCACAGTAAGCGGTGGTGGTGCCGTGCCTTCCCACCACCAAGTTTCCCAGCTGCTTAAGTTCGCCTGGCGGTGACAGCACCATTTGTTGGTGAGTCATGGGGCCACATTCCCTGCCTGCAGTGCTATGAAGAACCTCACCTGATACAAAGGATTTCATTGAGCGGCAAGAACTGGGGATGTATTTTTTTAAGAGTATTGACAATGAAAAGAATGACAGATGATGTGATTATTTAAAAATGCCTTTGAACAAAAACAAGTGGGGGATTTATGAATATTTTCAAAAAATGTACTTCTTCTACACATGAAGAAATCATGATTATTTCATGTGATATAATGATAAATACTTCAATGACACCAGAAATGTACCACCATCATAACTTACTGGGTAATGATGAAGAACACAACTAAGAACAACGTACTTTAAAATGGGGTGAGTCTACGAACATTGTAGACCCTCAGTATTTCATTTACAAAGTTTCCCTGAGGAACACGCATTAGTAACACTGATATACGTGTAGCAAAGGGTACTAAAATATTATTACAGGCCATCAAATAAATCTCTGCAAAGGTCTGAAAATCCCAATGGCAAAAATTTAGAGAGAGAGAGAGAGAAGAGAGAGGGAAGAGAGAGAGAGAGAGAGAGAGAGAGAGAGAGAGAGAGAGAGAGGAGAAGAGAGAGAGAGAGAGAGAGAGAGAGCAGAGGAGCGAGAGACGAGAGAGAGAGAGAAAAAAAAAAAGAAAAAAAAAGACACGAAATAATAGTTCTTAAAGTAGTCGTCCAGACCCTTTTTTTTTTGGAGGCCCAATTATGTTTAATTCAAAAAAACCTAATCACCAAAAATAATTGATTTCCAGGGCCTTATTTCCGTAAAACACGACTTTTGTAAAAAGCGCGCGCAACAAAAAAAATCTTCCTCCAACAGGGCTACAAATGTTATGATGACGTCAGAACAGGGACGCCCGCAGACACTCTGTCTGACACCGTCGGCCAATGTTATGATGAGCGATTGTACGTCGGTGTCAGACAATGAATCTGTTGCTGTGACCGACACCCTTCCCACACACAACGCCTCCTCCACACACGCCTGGGTGGTGGCGCACCAACACCCTCCTGCACACACACACACACCACAACACACGTGGTGGAGGGCGTGTGTGTGGGAAGGAGGCGTGTGTATAAGAAGGGTGTCGTGTGCAGACGTGTGTGTGAAGGAGGCGTGTGTGCAGGCGTGTGTGTGGGAAGGAAGCGTGTGTGTGGGAGGGAGGTGTGTGTGCAGGCGTGTGTGTGGGAAGGAAGCGTGTGTGCAGACGGGTGTGTGTGAAGGCGGGCGTGTGTGCAGGCGTGTGTGTGGAAGGAGGCGTTTGGCAGGCGTGTGTGTGGGAAGGAGGCGTGTGGGAAGGAGGTGTTTATGCAAGCGTGGGTGTGGAGAAGGCGTGTGTGCAGGCGTGTGTGTGGGAAGGTGTCGGTGTGCCAGGCGTGTGTTAGGGAAGAAGCGTGTGTGCAGGCGTGTGTGGGGGAAGGAGGCGTGTGTGTGTGAAGGTGTGCCGGTGTGCAGGCGTGTGTAAGGGACGGAGGCGTGCGCAGGCGTGAGTGTGGGAATGGTGTCGGTGGAAGCGTGTGTGCAGGCGTGAGTGTTCGAAGGGGCGGGGTGCAGGCGTGGTGTGGACGGAGGCGGTGTGCAGGCGTGTGTGTGGGAAGGAGGCGTGTATGCAAGCGTGTTGTGGAAGGAGGCGTGTATGCAAGGCGTCGTGTGTGGAAGAGGCGTGTGTGCAGGCGTGTGTGTGGGAAGGGTGTCGGTGTGCCAGGCGGTGTGTGGGAAGGAAGAGCGTGTGTGTGTGTAAGAGGGTGTTTGCAGGCGTGTGTGTGGGAAAGAGGCGTGTGTGTGGGAAGGGTGTCGGTGTACAGGGCATGTGTGTGGGAAGGCGTGTCGGTTGCAGGCGTGTGTGTGGGAAGGAGGCGTGTGTGCAGCGTGGTGGAAAGGGTGTCGGTATGCTTGTGTGGTGTGGGAAGGAGGCGTGATGCAGGCGTGTGTGGAAGGAGCGTGCGTCGCGGCGGGTGTGTGGGAAGGAGGCGTGTATGCGGCGTGTGTGTGGGAAGGGGGGGGGGGGGGGGAATGCGTGTATGTAGGCGGGTGTGTGGGAAGGAGGCGTGTATGCAGGCGTGGGTGTGGAAGGGAGCGGTAGTGGGAAGGATGCTGTATGTAGGCCGTGGTGTGGGAAGGAGGCGGTGTGTGGAAAGAGGCGTGTGTGCAGGGTGTGTGTGGGAAAGAGGCTTGTGTGCAAGGGGTGTGGGGAAGGAGGCGTGTGTGCAGGCGTGTGTGGGAAGAAGGCGTGTATGGGCGTGTGTGTGGGAAGGAGGAGTGTGTGCAGGCGTGTGTCGTGGGAAGAGGCGTATATGCAGGCGTGTGTGTGGGAAGGAGGCTGTGTGTGCAGGAGGGTGTGTGGGAAGGGTGTCTGTGTGCAGGCGTGGATGTGGGAAGGAAGCATGCTTGCACCCATAAAGGATGCATGCATTGTGGCATATAGCAAAAAAAATCTATCAGAACACACCCAAATATCTTCAAGTACATATTTATCTCTGTGTTTACGTGCCTCGATCAGCGCGCGGGAAGAGGAAGCCTCCTGATGCTACGTCCCGAGCCTGAGCCTGAGCTGTCTGCCAAAACCTTGAGGAGTGTTTTGCGAATCGGGGAATTTGCAGATTTTTATTGCGGATTATTTAAAAACGGCTGACTGGATACAAAAAGCGACGACGTATTGTTGATATACTCGTTAATGGCTATGATTTGATTGCATTAAATCAGGAATGATGAAATGGTCTGGACGATTGCTTTAACGAGAATTGTACAAAATCTGAAGTGCAGAAGTAAATAGTATAGTCCACATTCAACATAGAAGAAATTCATACATTTGAAAATACAAATACTATAGTTATGTGAAATTAGTAAAGTTAATTAAGCCTGTGTTGATTTGCAGTAGTGTTGTTGTGATTGTTGTAGTGCAGTAACTCTTAAAGTAATCGTCCAGACCCATTTTTTCTTTGCATAATTATGTTTAATGTTCATTCAAAATACCTAATCCACAAAAAATTATTCATTTTCACGCCTTATTTCCCTAACAACATGACTTTTGTAAAAAGCGCGGGAAAAACAACAGCCACATTCCAGCCATGGCGCGAAACTTGCTGGCGACGTAAAAGGAGTGTAAGCCTCCCAGCCCCGCCCGCCACAGACACACGGAGACTCAGAGAAAAAATATAGTACGTACACAGAATTTTGGGTGTTTCTGATATATTTTTTGTGCGATATGGCATATACTGCATCCTTCATGGGTACAGCAAGGAAAGCTGTGACTTTCCCGAGAGCTCCTAGCACACATTCACAACCCACACGGCGATGCTATATGTGTGCAGACCTTGGAGCGACGGGGAGCGGCTGGTAGTAGCCAGGGTACTGCAGCCCTCTTATCTCACGGTGGCCTGATACTTATACCCGCCGCTCCCCACCGATGCGCCACATCTGCACACTTATATCGTTGCCCCACAGTTTGCAAAGGGTACTAAGCTCTCGGGTAAAAGGCACAGGCCCCCCACGCGCACCCACAACAGGATGCAAGTACATGCCACATCGACACAAAAAAAATATCAGAAACACACCCAAAATTCCCCAAGTACTACATTTTTTTGAGTCTCCGCCACATCTGTATCAGTGCAGGGCTGGGAGCTCAACTGTTGTAGACGTCGACGACCATGGGCGTCGTCTGATGATCCAACAGTTGTGTTTTGAGAGCATGGAGATTATTTACAGATTTGAATGCGGATTCATTTAAAAACGGATGACTGGATGTAAAATGTGACAACATATTGTTGATATACTCGATCATGACTATATTTTGACTGCATTAAATCAGGAATGATGAAATGGTCTGGACGATTACTTTAAGACACCCACTATACAGCAACACATATATACAATACAGCAACATGACCTGGTTAAAAAGAGTGCCACGAGAAGCTTGCATGCAACGGTCTTTCTGTGATGAGTTGATGGTAGTGTTATGCATGTGCTATGCATGGTTGTGTGGCGGTTGGTGTTGTGTCTGTATTTTTAGGTCCCCTTATAGCTAGTGCACTAGCTAACATATAGGATCTATCGCCACCCAGGGTAATCCCTGGGTAATCCGGGCAACCTTATCCCACATCTGGTGAATACCAGGCTGCACTAAAAGCTGCAACATTGCAGAAAATAACTAACTACTAAGAAGAAGAACACGTCTGGCAGTCACGCGCCGGCACCCGCCACCCCGGCAGACGCCAGACATTCATACTGTTTTTGCCCATCGTTTCGTCAACACCTACCTGCCTTCCTCCTGCTACACGTGTTGTTGACACTCTGGTCTGTATTATATTGAGCAACTGCTTGCTTTCTTGTGTTTTAGATGGAGGAGTGTGGGGTTTAGTTGTTTTAATCCCGTTCATTGTTGCCCCGGTTAATCACCCTATTCGGTTATCGGGGAGGCAAGGGCGACACGTCACCTTCCCTCTTCTTTCCACATTTGGGGAACGTCAGGGTGCCCCCTTTTCCAGCCGGTGTCTGTCTCTGCCCTTTTGGCTTTGCCTTCGGGGTGGCGAATGGGACGTCCGTGGTGTTTTGGCGGCCGGGGTCTACACTACGCCTACCGCCTGTGTCTCGGGGCGGGGCTTTCGGGGCCTTCTGGTGCCACGGTACTCTGCTTGCCCCGCCCACCTCGTTCTTTGTTCAGGGGACGGGGGTAGGGCTCCGTCCTTTGTGGCATACAGTTATAATAGGTTTTATAGTATTTGTTTTATATGTTTGACATATGATGTAATGTGCGATATTATGTTTTGGCCCGAGGTTCCCATTTCAGGGGCGGCCGTTCGGGCGGCGCTCATCTTCTGCGGCCCCAATTTTTTGGGGGTCGGAGGTGGGTGTCCGCTTTCAGGCTAAATCAGGAGATTACCACGTGTTCCTGCGGGGGCTCTTCGTCGAGTTGGCGCCCGGGGCGTCGCTCACCCCCTACACCCGCCCGTGCACCTTCCAAGGGCCGGGTCGGGGCGTCGGGCATTTCCTGGCCTGGCACGGGAACCAGCGGAGGGCGGATGGATTCGTCGCTCTGCTGTAGCCCGGGTCGCCCCCCCCCCCCCCCCCCCCCCCCGCGCCGGACCCTCCCAAGGGCCCGGGAAGGGGCGTCGGGCGTTTCCGGTCCTGCCAACGTGCGGAACAGCGGGAGGAGGATGGATTCGTCGCTAGTGCTGATGCCCGGGGCGTCGCACCCACCCCCGCGCCCGGACCCTCCCAAGGCCCTAGACGGGGGGTCGGGCGATTCCTGGCTTGCCATGTGGGACCCGGCGGGAGGCGGGGATTCTTACGCTCGTTGCTGCTGCCAGGGTGTCGCTCCACCCCACCCGACCGAACCTACCAAGGGCCGGGACGGGGCGTTGGGCGATTCCTGGCTTGCCATGTGGACCCAGCGGGAAGGGCGGACAGGAGTTTTTTGGCGGACGATTCAGCCGTCTGCCCTGGCCCCCCCTCACGCCACTCTGCCCCCCCTCGGGTGGGGTATGGCGTTAGTGTTGGTGGAGGGCGACGCCCGGGTGAGTGCTGTCGAGTCGGGGCTTTGGCATCTACGACTCCTCATTCCCTGCCCTCCTTTGCCTTCCTTGCCAGAGCCTAGGGAGAGGGCGGAGTGGTGATTCTTGAGCCTGTGGACTTCCGCCGCTGCCCCCACTCCTCGCCGCTCTGCTCAGCCTCCTGCGAGGGGGTGTGCGGTCAGTGCGGGGGTGCGGCGCCCGGAGTGATGTGCGCTCGTGGCTTTGACGCTCGCCTCCTCCATTTCTGTCCTCATGCATTCCCTTGTGCAGGAAGGGGAGAGGGAGCGTGTGTTTCTTTGTGCCTGAGGGATTCGCACCGCCCCTTCTCCTCGCCCGAGGGTCGGGGCGGGGTGCAGTTGCAGCGGGTCCTCGGGCTGGCCTCGTTGGGGCGGTGTGACTTGATGCAGTATTGCCTGGATATCCCACCAACGCTACCAACTCCCTCGAGAGGGGCATTGGGTCGGGGTTGTGGCGTCGCGAGTTTTGTCTTCAGGCGTTGTTACTCAACTCTTCCATTCCGGCCCTCTTGAATTCCTTTTCAAGGAGGGCGAGAGACGTGCGTGATTCCTTGGCACCTGGGGACTTGCACCACCCCCCCACCCGTCCCCCTATCCGGGCGACGTGGCGGGGCTTGTGGCGTTCGTGGCTTGCTGCGTCCGGGCTGGAGTCGAAATTTTTAGTCATGGTAAGGCCCTTCTCCCGCCATCCACTTCCCCTCGGGACAGGGAGTGGTCGGTGTTGTGGAGGCGCCCGGTGCTTCGTCGTTCGTGGTTTTGCTACCTGACTTCAATTCCTTACGCACCCTAGGCTCCGCACTCTCCCCCCCCTTCCCCCTCTCCGTCGCGGCTGGGGGCGGGCAGGGTGTTATGCGGTTTGTGGCTCGCACCGTCCGGATGGGGTCCTTTCTACTTGTGGGGTGGGGGCTTTTCGTTCTGCTGTTCGTCCCTTCCCTCTCCCTGTTTGCCTCCTTTTTCGGAGGTTTCTACTGCGAAGCCCAGGGCTGCTCGGCGTCCTTCACGTCCCGGTGCCTCAGCTCTGATCCTCGCTTGCCCGTGCCTCCGGTCAGCCCTCTACCGTCCTGAAGGGTGTCCGGTAGGGCGTGTCTGGATACGGTCGTTTTCCGGAGGGCGTTGTGCCCTGCCTTCCCCGGCGGGCCTTTGCTCTCCTTATGGATATATCGCGGGCCTTGGAGTCTCGCACCCGCCCCCACTTCCGTCGTCCTAGCCAGACGGGGCTCGGAGTTCCGTCTGGGCCTCGGCCTGTTCGCGTCCTCCCGTCTCACAATGTTCTCATATCACCTCTCCGTCTCTCCTCACCGCTCCTCGTCTCACGCTCCCGGCCTGCTGCATCTGCTTAATTTTCGGTCGCCGTCGGTCAGGCTGCATATTGGATGGAGATATGGTGGTGTCTTCTGGCCATTCCCCCCACCGCGGTTCGCGGGCAGTGGCATTCCTGGGTAGGGAGTCGCTGGCTCCGGTTCGGGGGCGTCCACGGGTTGCTTCCCCATCCTCACCTACCGGTCTCCTCTGGAGTGGTGGGGTGGATGGTCTCTGTGAACACCTTACTGGTGTGTTGGAGGTCCATTTAGCAAACCGGGACCGTTCTTCGCCTCAACGAGTCAAGGTCACCCTCTTCGCGTCCCTCATGCCAGGGTTTGCTTCTGCGACTGCGGGCTTCGGCGATGTCTACTGGGATGCCGAACGGGGATGGGGTTGTGGCCTTCCCAGGCCGGAGAGGTGGGGGTTCGTGATCTCCACCGTCTGCTTCCTGTCTGCCGGGTGCTTCCTCCTCCCTTTTCGCTGCGGAGCCTTCCACGTGCGTCTTCCCTCGTCCCTCCGGGGTGCTCCTCCGACTTCTTTGCTTGAGCGCCGGTGCGGGCTTCGTTTGCCTGCCTGGCTTTCGCAGGAGGGTGCACGGGTGACCAGGTGGCTTCTCTTGGTGGCCAGTCCCAGCCCTTGCCTCCGCTATTCTGTCTGTCGTGGGCTAGCGACCGCGTGTGCCGCGTTCGGTTCCCAACCTCCTCGACGACGGGCCTTCGCGTGGCCGCTTAGGCCCTTCCCCCCCCGGCATGAGGGCCCTACGTGGCCTGCTGGTGATGCCTCGACTCCCAGGTTCTCCGGATGGCCCACATGCTTCGGGCGGTCTGTCGGAGCCTGCCTGACTACGGTGTCTCGCCTCGTCCACCCCCCCCTCCCCACCGTCGGGGTGGGGTCTCCTCAGGCCCCAGACCCTCTCGTCGGGGGTTGCGGGTAGGGGCCCCGCAGGGTACCGCCGGGGCTCCCTTTTGTCGAAGGGCGTCCCCGCACGTTCGGCAAGCGGCAGGGTGGCCTAATGGAGCTTGGTGTGGATAACGGTGCGGGTTTCAAGGTTCGAGTGCTCATAGTCCCGGGCTTTCGCTTTCGGGCATACTGTCTTCCGGGCCGCCACCTAGGGTCGCTCTGGTTTCCACGTCGTACTTCCTGGACCTCCTCCATTGTGTTTCGGGGTGGCCTGTCGCTGTGGGGCGGGGCCGCTGGGGTGGTCTAGAGTGGGCTTCCTTGGCCCTGGTTCGTGACTGTCGGCCGCTTCGGACGAACCACCCCTGATTCCCTCCTGTGTCTGGCGTTGGCTGGTGACCCGCCCCCGTCCTGGACGGGGGACTGCTCGCATGATGGCCCGTGCCATGGCGGTGGCGCGGCGTGCGAGGGATTGTGTTCCTGGTCTTTAGGGGATGGTCCTTCCTTTTCTCTGCCCACCGCTTCTCGTGGCTGGGTGTGCATTGGGGCTCCCGTTCGGCCACCGTCACGTCTCCCCCCCCGGTGGTGACGGCAGCCAAGCTTCTTCCCCGCCTCTGCCGGGCCTCGGTGTCCCTACCTCTTCCTCCGGCGTTTCCGCGTCCCCCAGGGGACGGTTCTTTGACTTAGGGATGGTCACCATGGTCAACCGTCTTTGTTTTGCTACCAGGGGACCTCCAGGTTACGTCCTTCCTTTTACCCTTTTCGTTGACACACTTTGGTACTGGTGGCCCATGTCCCACTCCCGCCTGTCTGCCAGGTCCTGCCGGGGTGGGGTTCGAGTGGACCGCCGCACCTCTCGCTCGGGGTGCGTTGGTTGTGCGCTTCGCCGGAGCGCTTTGCGGCTCTGTCGGCAGTGGGTCTTTCCGGAGATGGCCTATTCGCGGTCCAGGCGCTTGCCCAGCAGCTTCCTTTTTGACCGAGGCTGGACCGGGGCCCTGCGGGGGCGCCGGGACGCCCTCTTCGGTGATTGGAACAGGCGGGCGCCTGGTTTACTGTATTCCCTCCTCCCTGGCCCAGGTACTCCTGAAAGTGTGCTACGTTCTGCGATTCACAGGGGTGGGTAAATATGGTGGATAATATAGGAAAGTACAAGACTAGTTATAAGTTAGGTGGAATTAGTGTACTCATCTGTTAATTTGGGGTCCCGATATGACTGGAGGAGATAGATGAAAGGATGGAATTAAAAATTTATAGATAACGTATGGTGTTTATATAGCATAATAATCTGATAGGCATGTAAGGGTAAATATGGAGAAACTTTAGTATTACTACAATCAGGGAAGATATTACGTAGAGTTAGAGTAAGTGTGATCTTGTGATAGATTAGTGTGTGAAGTGATGTGTGAGTATGTATGCTCCTCCTGCCTCCCCTCCCCCCTACCGCGCCTCCTTCTTCTGCCGTTCCTCATTTGCTCCCCCTCCGTCCCCTATCTCTCCCCCCCCCCCCTCTTCCTACCTGATGCCAGAGGGACCACCGGAACAGCCCTAGAGATGATGAGCGGAAGAAACACCAGAAGGGGGTAGCGGAAAGAAAAAAAGGTGGAAGGGAATCCGGGCAGAGAGCTCCTCCAGCAGAGCGAGGACCCCAAAAGGAACAGAGGAGGGGACACGAAGTCACCGAACGGAGAACTAAGGCTGGGACGGCCAGAGAGGAGCCACCAGAGGACCCAGCCCCGGTAGAATCGCAGAACGAGCACACTTTCAGGGAGGACGCATGGGCAGGGAGGAGGGAAAACAGGGTAAACAAGGCGGCCACCTGTTCCAATCAACCAAGAGGGCGTCCGGGCCGCCCCCCCGCAGGGCCGCGTCCAGCCTCGTCAAAGGACAGCCTGCTGGGAGAGCGCCTGGATCGCGAAGAGTGCCATCTCCGGAAAGACCCACTGCAGACAGAGCCGCAAAGTCCCGCTCGGACGAAGCGCACACCAACGCACCCCTGGAGGCGAGAGAGGCGGCGGTCCACTCGAACCCCACACCTGCAGGAACCTTGGCAGACAGGCGGAGTGGGACATGGCCCCCAGGACCAAAATGTGCACCGAAAAGGGGCAAAAGAAAGGACGGACCTGGAGGTCCCCTGGGTAGCAAAAAGACGACGGTGACCATCGGTGACCCATCTCCTAAGTAAAGAACCGTCCCCTGGGAGGACCGGAAAACGACGGAGAGGAAGAGGTAGGGAACACCCGAGGCCCGGCAGAGGCGGGGAAGAAGCTTGGCTGCCGTCACCACCGAGAGTGACTGTGGCCGAACGGACCCCAATGCACACCCAGCCACGAGAAGCGGTGGGCAGAGAAAGAAGGACCATCCCTAACGACCCAGGAAACACACCTCGCGCCCGCCCGCCACCGCAATGCCCGGGCAAGAATTGCGAGCAGTCCCCGGCCAGGACGGGGCGGTCACCAGCCAAACGGCCAGACAACAGGAGGGAAATCAAGCGGGTGGTCGTCGAAGCGGCGACAGTCTTGAAAACCAGGTGGCCAAGGAAAGACACACTCTAGACCACCCAAGCGGCCCAGCCCCACAGCGGACAGGCCAACCGAAACACAATGAGGAGGTCCAGGAAGGACGAACGGGAACACCAGAGCGACATAGGTTGGCGGCCCAGGGGAAACAGTATTGCCCGAAGCGAAAAAGCCGGGACTAGGGCACTCGAAAACCTTGAAGGACCCGCACCGGTTATGCCACCCAAGACCAGGAGGCGCACCTGCCGCTGTCGAAAACGTGCGGGGACTGCCCTTTCCAGACCAAAAGAGCCCCGGCGTACACTGCGGCGGCCCTACCCGCACCACCCCGACCGAGAGGGTCGGGGGCCTGAGGAGACACCACCCCGACGGTGGGGGAGGGGGGTGGGGGACGAGGCGAGGAACACCGTAGCAGGGAAAGCTCCGGACAAGACCCCCGAAGGATGTGGCCAATCCGGAGAACCTGGGTCGAGGCATAACCAGGCAGGCCACCCGTAAGGCCCTCATTGCCGAAGGGACAAGCGGCCAGCGACGGCCCCGTCTTCGAGCGAGGGGTTTTGGGCACCGAAACGGCGGCACACGCGGTCGCTAGGCCCCGACATGACAGCAGATAGCGAGGCAGGATGGGGACTGGCCACCCAGAGAAAAGCCACTGGTCACCCCGGCACCCCTGGCGAAAGCCAGGCAGGCAAACGACGCAGCACCGGCGCTCAAGCAAGAAGTCGGAGGAAGCACCCCCGGAGGGACGAGGAAGACGCACGTGGAAGGCTCGCAGCGAAAAGGGAGGAGGAAGCACCCGGCAGGACAGGAAGCAGAAGTGGAGATCACGAACGCACCTCTCGGCCTGGGGAAAAGGCCACAACCACATCACCGTTCGAGCAATACCAGTAGACATCGCCGAAGCCGCAGTTCGCAGAAGCAAAACCTGGCCATGAGGGACGCGGAAGGAAGAGGGTGACTGTGACTCAGTTGAGGCGAAAGAACAGGTCCCGGTTGCTAAATGGACTCCCAAACACACCAGTTAAGGGTGGTTACAGAGACCATCCACCCCAAAACCACTCCAGAGGAACGGGTAAGGTGAGGAGGGGAAGGCACCGGGGCGCCCCGCCGAAACCGGGAGAGCAGCGGACGTCCCTCCCGGAAGGCCACGGCCCGCAAACGCGGGGAAGGGGAGGGGGCAGAAGACACCACCATATCTCCATCCAATATCAGGCATGACCGACGGCGACGAAAATAGCAGAGGCAGCAGGCCGGGAAGGTGAGACGTAGAGCGGTGAGGACGAGACGAGAGGGAGACGATTGTGAGGACGAGGAGGACGAACAGCCCGAGGCCAGGACTGGGAACCCAGAGCCCCGTTCTGGCTTAGGACAGGACGGAAGGGGTGGCGGCGTGCGAGACCAAGGCCCGCGATCCATAAGGAGAGCAACGGCCCCGCCGGAAGGCAGGGCACAACGCCCTCCGGAAAAACGACCGTCAGCCAGCACGCCCCCCCTATCCGGACACCTCAGGACGGTAGAGGGTGACCGAGGCACGGGCAAAGCGAGGAGCAGAGCGGAGGCACCGGACGTGAAGAGACGCCGAGCAGCCTGGCTCGCAGAGCAGAGAAAAACCTCGAAAAAGGAGGCAAAACAGGGAGAGGGAAGGCCGAAACAGGCAGAACGAAAAAGCCCCCACCCACAAGTAGAGACGGACCCCATCGGACGGGCGATGCACAAACCGCAGAACACCCTGCCCCGCCCCCAGCCGCGAACGTGAGAGGGGGAAGGGGGGGGAGAGGGCGGAGCCCTAGGCGGTAAGGAAATGAAGTTTCAGGTAGCAAACACCACGAACGGACGAAGCACCGGGCGCCTGCCACAACACCGGACCAACTCCCTGTCCAGAGGGGTAAGATGGAGGGGCGGGAGAAGGGGCCTTACCATGACTAAAATTTCGCACTCCAGCACGACCGCCGCAAGCCACGAAACCGCCACAAGCCCCGCCCACGTCGCCCGGAGAGTGGGAACGGGGTGGGGGGGGGGTGCAAAGTCCCAGGTGCCAGAGATCACCACGGTCATTCTCGACCCCTCCTTGAAAAGGAAGTCAAAGAGGGCAGAATGGAAGAGTTGAGTAGCTAACGCCATGAAAGACAAAAATCTGCAGGGGCGACGCCACAACCACCGATCGCCGACAATGCCCCTCTCGGAGGGAGTTGGTAGATGGTGGGAGATCCAGGCCAAGACTGACATCGAAAGCACAACCCTGCCCCAACGAGGCCAGCCCGACCCGCTGCACGCCCCGCCCTGACCCTCGGCGAGGAGAAGGGCGGGTGCGAAGCCCCAGGCACAAAGAAACATCCGACGCCCCTGCGCTTCCTGACAAGGAAGGCATAGAGGAGCAGAAAATGGAGGAGGCGAGCGGTCAAAGCCACGAATAAGCGAGCACATCCGGCGCCGGCACCACCGACACTGACCCACACCCCTCGAAGGAGGGCTGAAGCAGGAGCAGGCGAGAGGGGGGGGCAGCGGCGGGAGTCCACATGGCTCAAGAATACCACTCCCCCTCTCCCCTACCTGGCAGGAAGGCAAAGAGGGCAGGGAGATGGAGGAGAAGAGAGGCCAAAGCCACGACGTCGACAGCACTCCGTGGCGTCTCGCCTCCACCAACACTGACCCATACCCCCACCCATGAGGGGGTGGGCCAGAGTGGAGTTGGAGGGGGCGGCAGGGCAGGGTACGCGGCTGAATCGTCGCACTCGTGTCGGCCTCCCGCTTGGGTCCACAGGGGGCAAGCCAGGAACATCGCCCCAAAAACCGCCCCGTCCCGGCCCTTGGGAGGGTTCCGGCCGGGGGGGGGGGTGGAGAGACCCCCCTGGGACAGCAGCACGAGCGTTTAGAATCAATCCGCGCTCCAGCCGGGTCCATCATGGAAAGCCAGGAATCGAGCCGACGACGGGCCACGCCGTCCCGCCCTTGGGAGGTTCCGGGGCGGGGGGGTGGGGTTGCGATAGCACCGTGGCGCATCACGCACTAGCGACGAATCCAGCCTGCCTCCGCGCTGGTCTCCACGTGGCAGGACAGGAAACGCACGACGCCCCTTCCCGGCCATGAGGGTCGGGGCGCGGGGGGGGGGGGGGGGGGGGGGGCGACCCGGGATACAGCACTAGCGACGAATCCATGTCCGCCTCCCGCTGGTCAGTGCCTAGGCGCAGGAAAATGCCGAGCCCCGACCCGGCCCGGAAGGTGCACGGGCGGGGGGTTAGGGGGGTGTAGGCGACCGCCGGGCGCCACCTCGAACGACAGAGCCACCCGCAGAAAATATACGGTGGTAAATATCCTGATGTAGCTCTGAAAGAGGACACACACTCCGACCCAAAAAATAGTGGTGACGCAGAAAGATGAGCGCCGCCCCGAAACGGCCGCCCCGGAAAGGGAACCGGGGCCAAAAACATATATGCACATATACATCATATGTCAAAACATATAAACCAATAGCATAAAAACTATATAACTGTATGCCACAAAGGGACGGAGCCCTACCCCGTCCCCACAGAACAGCGGATGGGAGGGGAAAGCCAGAGTACACGTGGCAACCAGAAGGCCCCGAAGCACTGCGCCCCGAGACACAGGGCGTAGGCGTAGGTGTAGCCGCCGCCTAAAAACACCACGGACGTCCATTCGCCACCACGAAGGGCAAAAGCCAAAAAGGGCGGAGAGACAGACCACCGTGCGGGAAAAAGGGGGCACCCTGGACTCGTTCCCCAAAATGGGAAAGAAGATGGAAGGTACGTCGCCCTTGCCTCCCCGATAAACCAACAGGTTACCGGGGCAACGCATAGTGACGGATTATAGACACCTAAACCCCACCACTCCCATCTAAAACACAAGAAAGCATGCAGTTGCTCAATATATATGTACAGACAATTAGAGTGGTCAACAACACGTTGTAGCAGGAGGAAGCAGGAGTGTTGACGAACGATTTGCCAAACAGTATGAATGGTCTGGCGTCTGCCGGGGGGCGGGTTGCCGGCGGTGACTGCCAGACGTTGTCTCTTCTTAGTAGTTAGTTATTTTCTGCAATGTTGCAGCGTGTTAGTGCAGCATCGTATTGTCACCAGATGTGGGATTATAGGTTGGCCGGATTACCAGGGATTACCTGGGTGGCGATAGATCCTATATGTTGTAGCTAGTGCACAGCTATAAGGACCTAAAAATACAGACACCAACACAACCGCCACACAACCATCGCATAGCACAGGCATAACACTACCATGCAACTCATCAACAGAAAGACCGTTGCATGCAAGCTTCTCGTGGCGCAACTCTTTACCAGGGTCAGTTGCGTATTGTATATAGTGTGCGTGTATAGGGGTGTCTTAAGTAATCGTCCAGACCAATTTCATCATTCTGATTGAAATGCAGTCAAAAATTATCGTCATGACGAGTATAATCAACACTATGTTGTCACATTACATCAAGTGCATACGTTTTTAAATGACCGCATTCAAAAATCTGTAAATTCTCCATGCTTCAAAACACAAAACTGTTGAGTCGCAGAGACGACGCACCATGGTGTCGGCGGGACGTCACAACAGTGAGCCCTCCAGCCATGCCTGATACAGATGTGCGGAGACTCAAAAAAATGTAGTACTTGGGGGAATTTGTCTGGGTGTTTCTGATATTTTTTTTGTGCGATGTGGCATGTACTTGCATCTGTGGGGGTGCATATGCGTGGGGGCTGTGCCTTTACCGAGAGATTAGTACCCATTTGCAAACTGTGGGGCAACGATATAAGTGTGAGATTGGCGCAGCGGTGTGGGAGCGGCGGGTAGTAAGTAGCAAGGCCACCGAGCTGAGATGGGCGCAGTACCCTGGCTACTACCAGCCGCTCCCCGCGCTCCAAAGGGTCTGCAACATATATCATCGCCGTGTGGGTGTGAATGTGTTGCTGAAGTCTCGGGAAAGCACAGCTTTCTTGCTGTACCCATGAAGGATGCAAGTATATGCTACAGTATCGTCACAAAAAATATATCAGAAACACCAAAATTCTTCAGTACTATATTTTCTCTGAAGTCTCCGTCTTTGGTCGCGTGTCGGGCGGGGCTGGGAGGTGTTACCTCTTGTTACGTCGCCAGCAAGTTCGCGCCCACGGTGGAGAGGTGGCTGTTGTTTTCCGCGCTTTTACAAAGTCATGTTTTTAGGGACACTAAGGCGTGAAAATGAATAATTTTTGTGGATTTAGGTATTTGAAGACATTTAAACATAAGTATGCAAAGAAAAAATGGGTCTGGGACGATTGATGTTAGAGTTACTGCACTACAACAATCACAACAAACTTTTGCAAATCACACAGGCTAATGTAACTTTACAATTCACATAACTATAGTATTGTATTTCGACATGTATGAATTCTTTCTAGTTGAATGTTGTACTATACTATTTACTTCGGCACTTCAGATTTTGTACAATTCTCGTTTAAAGCAATCGTCCAGACCATTTCATCATTCTCTGATTTAATGCATCAAAACATAGCCATTAACGAGTATATCAACGAAATAATTCGTCGCCATTTTGTATCCAGTCAGCCGTTTAAACATAATCCGAAAAAATAATCTGCAAAAATCCCCGAGTTCTCAAAACATCAACTCAAAACAAGGTTTGAAGACGGCCGGCTCAGGCTCGGGGACGTAAGACCCAGGGAGGCTCCTCTGCCCGCGCGATCTGAGTCAGAGGCACGTAAACACAGAGATAAATTAGTACTTGAAGATATTGGGTGTTTCTGATAGATTTTTTTTGCTATATGCCATCATAGTGATGCATCCTTATGGTGGGGTGCAGCATGCTTCCTTCCCACACACAACGCCTGCACACAGACACCCTTCCCACACCACACGGGGGTGCACCACACGCCTCCTTCCCACACACCAGCTGCAATATACGAATCCTTCCCACACCACGCTGCACACACCGCCGTCCTTCCCAAACACACGCTGCATACACGCCTTCTTCCCAACACACGCCTGCACACAACGCCTCCTTACCCCACACACCCTTGCACAACACGCCTCTTTCCCACACACACGCCTGCATGCACACGCCTCTTTCCACACACACGCCTCCTTCCCACACACCACGTGCTACATACACGCATCCTTCCCACTTACACGCATCCTTCCCACACACACGCCAGCATACACGGCCTCATTTCCCACACACACGCCTACATTACACGCATCCTCCCACACATCACGCCTGTGCAGAGCCTCCTTCCCACAAAAAACCCCCCACCCCACGCCTGCACACACGCTCCTTCCCACACACACGCTGATACAACGCCTCCTCCATCACAAAGCACCGATACCTGGACACCTCGTTTCAACCCACACGCCTGCACACAAACGCCTCCTTCACCACACGCCTGCACACCGACACCCCACCGACACACATGCCTGCACACGACACCCTTCCACACACACGCCTCTTTCTCCACAAACACGCATGCAAACACGCCTCTTACCCACACACACGGCCTTCTTCCCACACACAGACGCCTGCACACCGGACACCCTTCCCACAAACACGCCTGCCACACAACGCCTCCTGTCCCACACACACGCTTGGCATACACGCATCCTTCCCACAAACACGCTTGCATACAACGCCTCCTTCCCACACACACGCCTGCACACACGCCTCCGTCCCACACTACCCACGCCTGCACACCGACACCCTTCGCACACTCACGCCTGCTACACACGCCTTACACCGACAACATTTCCCACCACTCACGCCTGCGCACGCCTCCGTCCCTTACAGCCGCCTGCACACCGCACCCTTCCACACACACGCCTCCTCAGACCGCCACACACGCCTGCACACACGGGCTTCCTTCCTACACACACCGCCTGCACCACGCGACACCCTTCTCCACACCCACGCCGCCACACCACGCCTTCTTCCCACACACACGCTTGGCATACACAACTCCTTCCCCACACGCCTCATCTTCCCCACACCACGTCCTGCACAACGCCTCCTTTCCCACACACACGCTGCACACCACGCATCCTTCCCACACACACGTCTGCACACACGCTTCCTTCCCACACACACGCCTGCACACACACCTCCTCCCACACACACGCTTCATTCCTCAGCGACACACGGCCTGCGAGACACGCCTTCCTTACCACACACCACACGTCTGCACACCGACACCCTTTTATACACACGTCCTGTCGCTCCCACACACACGCCCTCCACACACGTGTGGTCGTGTGTGTGTGGTAGTGTGCAGGAAGGGTGTGGTGCGCAGGCGTGCCTGTGGGAGGAGGCGTTGTGTGTGGGAAGGGTGTCGGTCACAGCAACAGATTCATTGTCTGGACTACCGAAGTACAATCGTGGATTCATCAAACATTTGCCGGACAGGTTCAGACAGAGTCTGTCTGCGGGCGTCCCTGTTCTGACGTCATCAATAACAGTTTGTAGCCCTGTTGGAGGAAGATTTTTCTTTGTTCGCGCGCTTTTACAAAAGTTTGTTTTTACGGGAATAAGGCCTGGAAATCATATTATTTTGGTTGGATTAGGTTTTTTGAATTCATACATAATGTATGGCAAAAAAAAAAAAGGGTGCTGACGGACTACTTTAAGAATATTATTTCGCGTCTTTTTTTTCTTTTTTTTGTTGACTCTCATCTCTCTCTCTCCGCGTCTCGCTCTCGCTCAGCTCTCTCTCTCTCTCTCTCTCTCTCTCTCTCTCTCTCTCTACTCTCTCTCTCTCTCTCTCTCGTCTCTCTGTCTCTCCAAAATTTTTGCCATGGGATTTCAGGACCTTGGCAGGATTATTGATGGCCTGTAAATAATATTTTAGTAGTCTGTTGCTCTAAGTATATCATGTGTTTACTAAGCGTGTTCCTCAGGGTAACTTTGAAATGTATAAACTGAGGGTTACAATGTTCGTAGACTCACCCCATTTTAAAGTACGTAGGTCTTTCAGTTGTGTTCTCAATCATTACCCAGAAGAAGTTATATGTGGTACATTTCTGGTGTCATTGAATTGTAGTTTATCATTATATACATGAAATAATCAGGCATTTCTTCATATGGTCGAAGAAGTACATGTTGAAAATATCATAAAATGCCCACTTGTTGTGTTCAAAGGCATGTTAAAAATCACATCCATCTTGTCAGTTCTTTTCATTGTCAGATACTCTTAAAACAACATACGCCAGTTCTTGCCGCTCAATGAAATCCTTTGTTACAGGTGAGGTTCTTCATTAGCACTGATGCAGGGAATTGTGGACCCACTGATCACCAACAAATGGCTTCGGTCACCGCAGGCGAACTTAAGGCAGCTGAAGGTGTGGTGGCAAGGCACGGCACCACACGCTTGACTGTGGAGGGCTCTACCTTTACTGAGGGAACTGGCAACTCTAGGTACTTTTCCCGAACGGAGCAGAGATAAACTGTTCAAAAAATTATTCTTTCTGAGGTTGGGGTTCTCGTGTCTAACCTTCAGACGGCTGCACGGTACCCCCCCCCGCCGTGTGGAGGGCTGATGGCCAGGTGAGGGAGTGGGCATGGACGGGAGGTCAACACCACCTGGAACTGGTGTGGCTGATTCCCCCCGGTACAGTATCACGACTTCGTGGCGCGAGAGCTTATTGGAGTGTGTTGTTTGCCTTTGCTGCGAGGGTACACTCAGGAACCGCCTCGGAATGGAGGCATCACTCGACTACCAGGCTAACCTCAGGTGGCCTCATTCTCACCAAGAACAGGTAAATAAATTGATATTGGAATGGTAATCAACTTATCATATAACAGTATATGGTAAAAAAACTAAACATAACAGTATGTCTCTCTTACAGCATGTTAAAGCTGATATATTCACTGGATTGTCCTCCTCACTACGAGCATGGGTGAGGATGCAAGCATGAAGATCGATGTCCTCATTATAATGTATCCAACAAAACAAGCTGGTTAAGGAGCAGTTTGGAAGCAGTCCACTGAGACGTTTGTATGTATAGGATATAAGTGATGGTGCCTTGGGTATACATATGGAGGTGTAACTTTCTAAGACTACGATTTGCCTAATGGATGGACCTTACGACTGACTACGATGGGGACCTTAATTGATATGCATTTTATGGTTATTCTTCATCCAACACGAGTGTTGCATATTATTTTGGGCAATTGTTATCATTCGGTGTGTGTGATTTTTGTGCGTAAATTGGGCGTGACCAGATTCTTGTGTGTGATTTTTCTTTATCTCTCTGTTCATTCGCGTGATTTCTGATGGTGTTCACGGCGCCTCGGGGCTACGGGCCTGCCGCATCGCCACCCATCACGCCGCCCCCACCCTCTGCCTTAGGCGACATGCCTGCCGCCCGCCCCGCAGACTCCCCGCACCTCTTGCTCCTCACCTGGCTAATTCATGTCTACACTGCGTGGTCAGGTCGGGACCGACCGGTGGGAAAGGTCAGCCAGCTTATCGCCCGCCACCACCGATCCTGCCGACCGCCTCCTCTCACCCGACGGCCTGCGCCCACATTTGGCTCCGCCCGCCGCTTTGCGCCCACACACGCATTCCATGGTCTGGGTCTCCACGTGCTTCCTCCCGCCCGCGGACTGGGTTGCCGCCATGCCCACCGCGCCCCCCCCCCGGCGGATACCTTACATTGGTATAGTGGTCCGCCGTGTCGATCTCTACACGGCCGCTTCGTGAATCACGCCCACGACGCACCATCTCGCCTCATCTCTCCTTCGCTGGTAGACAGTTGTTGTCGGCTAGTTTGGTTATAGACTTTATAGAAACTGCAGTGATCTATTTCCTTACTGGTTGGTTTGCCTGTATGAGTTATCAGCGCGTTTTGGACAGGGTTAGGAATTTCATTTAGTGTGTGTGGCACATGGTGTGTAAAGTAAGTTTCCATTTGGTTCATATTTCTACTGGTGTATATTGCCTTTGGAAAACTTTTAGATCTGGAATCTTAGTCATAATTCCACTTTGATATATGTATCCTGTTTTCACAGTCCATTTCTCTCTTCGTTGGCTACTCCTGTGTTTCGGGACTTGGTATGGAGTATATATAAGTTTATGTCTATTCTCTTGCCTTAATGTGTTCGCTGGTTCGTTTCAGCGCGTCCTTTGCCAAGAGAGTTAAATGTTCTTCATTTTGTGATGCTGTTATACGGTTCTCACGACCACTGATGTCATTTTTTGCGTACTATTGTGATTTGGTTTCACTTGAATCTTTAATATATGTGACTCATTATTCTGTCCACGACGATGGTTGCAGTGGTTAACGTATTTACTGTTTAGTATGTCAGTCCACGTCTTGCTTGTGCTGAGTGGTTAACTAGGTTTACTATATTGATCTGTTTTTTTATGTCCAGTATTGTCAGTGTGCTTGTTGCGTGGTTAAACGTATTTCCTGCTCAGGTATTCAGGTCCCCCTCGTCTCATGAGAGAGTGTGGTACCTTAAACATATATTCTACTTTGTTGTTTATCTTTTCATTTTTTGAGTGATATTAACATAATTCTACTTTTGGGGTTTGTGTTTTATTCTTCCCATATTTTGGAGTGACATTAACATTATATTCTACTTTGGTGTGATTTACACCTCCCATTTTTGAGTGATATATTCTTATTCTCCTGTGGGTAAGGTAATATTCAATATGTTGTGGATTTTTCCATGTTATCTTTGGTAGTATTTCCTATGTTTATATTATTGAGTGATATTTTCATGTTCGTAATTTTTGGTCAAGTTTCATTTCAATCCATTTTTTGGTGTTGTCCATTCAGCTTCATTTTTAACCATTACGGGCCCCCTTATACTATCGCCAATCTTATGTTCTTATTCGTATATCAACTATACTTCCGTGGGACACGATTTTTGACGGATGGTGGGTAATGTACTGTACTGTAGGTTCGGGGTGTGTATGGCAACACTCAGTATTGGCAATGCGCTCCTTGAGCTATCTATAAATAGGCGTACACCGCTTCAGCTGCCTTCGGGAAGACAGCAGGAAAAGAAGATCCGAACAGGCTGAATGGTTTCTCCCGCAGCCACACCCTAATATTTACGCATACACCAAAGGTAGGGGGACGAGAGACTAATCTGGTAGAAATGATCTCCATGATCTCGAACAGAAAGCTATTGTCACTTCGTAGACCTTGAGAAAGCTTTTGAGTAGCAACCCTACAGCTATTCCTCGCGACGCTTGTGGGGAAGGGAGTCAAAGGAAACTGCTCACCTTGCTCAAGGATTCATCATGAAAGAAAAGGCGGGAGTACGGTTCAAGGACATACTCCGATTACAAGACTTCGAAAATGGCCACCCCACAGAGGCAGCATTCTCAGTCCATATCTCTTTCAACACCACTCATTGAGATCTAGTTTCACTCCCGCATTGGGGATGGCTGACACAAATTCTCTGCTGCTGATTGACTCTTGCAGTCATTCATAAACCACAGGCGCCTACTACCTCCGCAAAGCCCAGAAACACTTGTCAGCCTGGATTTAAGTGCCAGGGAACTTGGCTAAAAATCAAATTGCCAAAACACGAGCCATCATCGGCTCCAACAAGCCATCCCCCCCCACTATCAGTCAACGGAGGGAACATGAGTGGGCGACCTGCCAAAACCTTACTAGGCCGTTTTGGATGGACAAAAGGGCCTCATTCAAGCCGCACGTAGCAGCCATTAAGGAGAGGAGCGCGAACTCGCCTTCGCGCACCATGAGATGCCTCTCACCGGACTGGAGGGGGCGCAAATTTAAGGTACTGGGGACCTCTACGTGCAGGCTATTCGGTCAAATAATTGACTTACAGTGCCCACATGCTCACCACTGGCCAGTCCCACCCAGATAGCTCCTGGAGGGGATCCAGAACCAAGCGCCGCCGCCCAATCCTGGGTGCTCAAGATGGACAAAAAATATGTTACAGTACACGGAGGCCCATACCAACGATCAGTGACCGGATAAAACACTGAACACGGCACTCGTGCACCAAAGTCGTAACACCATCGCCTCCCCCCCCCAAAAAGTTCTCTAGCAAAGACTTCTAACAGATGAGGATTAAGAAACATAAGAAACATAAGAAAATAAGAAGTAATGGAGGCCGTTGAGACCTACACGGGTAGCTCCTGTCCTTGGACTGGTGTAATAGGTCAGACAGCTATCCCTGTATCATTGAAGTCGATGAGTTCTGGACAATATATCAAGAAATAATCAGTTCATCAAGATCGGTCTCTCTACTACAAGGTATCATCCGTGAATAAGACCCACTTCATAAATACTGACCCACTTTCTTAATATTGACCACTTTTTTAATATAACCCACTTTCTAGAATACTGACCCATTTCTTTATACTGCCAACTTTGGACTTGCTGAGGTAGGGCCCCCGTGTTAAAGGGACTTTTTTTGGGCAAAAAGGATTTGTTCCCCCAAAAAAGCCTGGGCTAAAGCCTCTGCAAAGGCAAAAAGTCCCTTAATCCCCAAAACACCTTTTTAAATCAATCCCGTCCAGACAGAAACATTCTGCCTACAGGGGACCCGCCCCCTTGAAGAAATGCCGGGGAAATTTTTCATTACACAGCCTCTTCCAAGAAAGCCAGCCTGAGTCACCTCGAGCTCCCCGAAAGCCGAAGAGCAAAAAAGGGCGCCTCAGCAAGGAGGGAGCTATACACACAGATGGGTCTTTTGCCCCACCACCGGGAGAGCTGCACACCCTTCGGCCCCCAAACCCTCTATGGGGCCACTTCCGCCCACCGATGGCCCCCTCGACCTTCAGGCAGAACCGTGGGCATCCTCAAAGCCCGGAAGATGCGGACCCGATCAACAGCATTGTATCCACCAGACTCCCTCAGCGCCCCAAAGACACTAAACAACAAATCGACAACAACATCGCCAAAAACAATAAAACTCATCATTGGGGGACTGAGTTTTAAAACCCCCTCCCCAAAACATTCTTGAGGACGCCCGAAGACCACACCCTTTTATATAAGGATGAGGGTCACGACGGCACAAATATAAAAACAAACACCGTCCCAAGCGCACAAAAAAAAAAAAAAAGCAGCAATCCCCTAAAATTACGGCACTAAAGTCCGAGGGGCAACAATCATGGGAGGGGAGCATCTGACCTACACTATTTCAAAAGTGGCATCGCAATTTTTTTTCCAAATTCGCAATCGAAAATTCCGAATTTCCCGACCTGCACCAGTCCGCAATCGAAATTCCGAAACCCCGCAATTCCGCAAACTAATTTTGACCCCTAAAATTAAAACAAAACCCCTCAATTTAAAAAAAAAAATGTCTATAGACTCTTAAAACCCAAAAATTAAAACAGAAAAGCCCTAAGACTTTTTTATGTTTATTTTTAATACTTCTGTTTTCCTATTCTGTTTCTGTCTATCTTGTTACTTGTCATTCACTTTTAAGTTTTTTGTTCTTTCATTTTTTTTCTTTACTTTTCCCTTTCAAGTCTACGGGCTAGTAATCACTAGTAATCAATAAAAAGAGGGAAACGCCATTCAAGGGCCCTATTTTAAACGTACGGGCGCCACTAGCGCCAGGGCCTCTTCGTTCCCCCCAAGCCCGGGGGAAGTTTCAAGGCATGACCCCCAGTATACATGTTTAACTGTTAAAAGATATATGTTTTCTTCGGAAAGGTTTGTTCAAAGATTATCACATAAAACACAGTAAAACACTTTAAATAAAGGCCATTATGGACTCTGAAAAAATATGATAACTTAAAATTACTTAAAACGCATCGCAGTAAACTTTTGGGACAAAACATATTACATGGAACACATCAATAGAACAAAATTTGTATTCTTTCCATTGATATTTTCGTTTTCTGATAAATGCAGTTTACCTTGAAAAAATGAGCGTTAACTAAATAAATCCCCGCGCGGGGCCGCTCTCTGTGAATTGTGTTCACAATAATAAAACATATTGGGAATATATCCCCTTTTAATTCAGTTTGAAAACAATTTTTTTTTTTTTTTTAAAACTTTTAAACTATAAATTAAAAGGATAATTTAGTTTCCCCAAACCAACGATTTTTTTTGATGCGCCTTTGTATTAAAAAGGCGCACAAAAAATCGTTGTTGGGTGAAACTAAAATTGGCGAGTTAAATTTCTAAATACTCATAGAAAAGGAAAAACTTACTTGTCCAAGGCCCAAATTAGCGGGAAGCTTCTCTAAACCCCTTTTTCCTGGCCCTGCCTGCTCTCAACGCTCAGTGCTCTGGCTGAGGGGCTGATGCGGGGGAATCATCCGACCACCAAGGGTCCTTCTGCCCAATCCCCACTTCAAAACACTATTTTTTTCCAGGTACCACACTCAACCCTACTCCTGGGTGACGGAGATGGCGACAAAAATTTGTCCATTCGGTTTAAAAATTTTCAAATTTTAAAGAAAAATAGACTTAAAAAACCCGGGGGTTTTAAATAAACGGCTATTTTTGCTTCTGTCAATTTGTAATTTCAGAAATTTCAAATTTGTCTTATATTTTGCGATTGTGCTCATAAATTAGCGTTTCTAAACGCTAATTATATGAGCAAATTCTACAAAAATAAGACAAATTTGAAATTATGAAATTGCAAATTAACAGAACAAAAATAGCCTTTTTTACAAAACACCGTTTATTAACCTTTTGTTATCCTATATATGATTTAAATAAACCCCTTTTATTAACCACAATAGCATGGTTAGTGTTTCAAACCCAAAACCCCTGCCAGAAAACCATGTCTTTGTCTAATTTGTGAAATCTGTATTTCACAACAAAAACAACAGTATATGAGGAAAAATTAAACCCAAATAACGCACGGCCAGCTAGGGCGTACACGCTTCAACCCCAAAGCCCCAAAACGTTTTGCTGAGTGAGTGACTTGCACACTAGCTAAAAACACTAGCTACGATGTTGGGACGATGCGCTTGGTCTTGGTACGAGGAAACCGTTTTTTGTATTAATTTGAAACTGTTTGGGTTTTTCTGCGACAAAAACACAAAACCTTGGTAGGGGCCAAAATAATAATCAGCCCAAAAACTTTGGGAAACATATCACAAACATAAACACACTTTCAAAAGTGTTATTGGAGTGGTCTTCGAATCCAAGAGGGTGCTTGGACGAAAAAAAACCGGTCATTGGCATTTGGCAGTGTCGTCTCCACCTATTTGGTGGGAACTTAGTTCCGCGGCACTTGCCATTTTAAAGGTGGTGATCGTCCCCCAATTATAGCGATTGCGTTTAAAAATTTTGGGGGTCCGAAACCCGCAATTCCGTTTTTTTTTCAGACATCCGTAATTGCGCAATTCCGAAACCCCGATTTCCCTTTCCCCGCAAGTTATTCAATTGCGCTTTAAAATTTTGGGGTCCGCAACGAAATTCCCAAATTTTTCAGGCATCTGAAAATTGCGCAATTCCAAAACCCGATTTAACCTTTCCGAAAATTTTGCGGAATTACGGAATTGCGGACTAAAATTGCGGAAGCCCACCTCTGACTTATGGGGGTAATCAAAACCCCTCTCTGTTTGATTCGCTGGACTGTTGCACACTGAACCAGTCTTTTTGGTATCAAATTCACCCCTGGGCCGCCTAAAGCAGTAAAAGGCCCACGTCCCAAAACGAATTGGTGCAAATCTTACCAACCAGACCGTACCCCGGTCTGACTCCCCCAGCACCTCACCCCCCCTCACTCCTGACTCAGTAAATTGCACTCATAGGTCACTTTTTACGGCCTCGTCTTGGGAATGGCTCCCAATTTTCCATCTCCTTTCTGGACCTGCCCCAATACATCTATTCTACATTAAAGGGTGATACTTTTGATCCCAAAAACCCATCACATTTTCACAGAGAGCTTCACAGAGGGGTGTCACTGGGGGCCCGCCCCCTTTTTGGTTTTAAACAGGGGGCGCCGCTAGCGGAGGGAGAGGTCCGTCAAAAGGTCACATTTTTATATCATTACTGTCACGGTGTTGTGCCTTTTAAATCCCCTAAGACGCATAAAATTGTAGTTTTTCGTTAAAATAATAAACAAATTGGTTACTTTTCCCAAAATTGGGTTTTTCCCCCTAATTTTTGGAGTGGGGCTCAGAAGGAAAAATGCTTTATCATTCTGTCACGTGTTGTCCCTTTTAAATCCCCCAAGACGCAAAAAATGTGTAGTATTAAATTAAAAAATGAACGAAGTGGGATTTTGGATGTATTTTTTTTTTTTATTTCACCCTTTTTTTCCTTCGTATTTTATACCGAAAACCCCCTCATTCCCAAAAAATTTTCTCCAATCTCCCAATCCCCTCCCCCGCCACAACATTTTTTTTTTGCTGAAATCAAAGGTTGGGGGGTGTGGGTAAGGGGGTGTGAATGGGGGGGGGGGATGGGATGGGGGGGGGTATGGGTGAGTGAATGAGTGTGGGGTGATGGGTGGAGGGTATGGTTTAAAGGGTGAGTGAATGGGTTTTGGGGGGATGGGTAATGGGTGGGGGAATAGGTGGGGGGGGGTGGGTAAGGGTGATGAATGGGGTTGGGGTGATGGGGGAATGGGGGAGTGAATGGGTTGGGGGGGATGGGAAGGGTGAGTGAATGGGTTGGGGGGGATGGGTATGGGTAGGAATGGGGTTTAGGGGAAGGGTGGGGTGATGGGTGATGAATGGGGGGGGTGGGGGATGGGTAAAGGGGGGGGGGTGATGGGTAATGGGTGGGGGGTGATGGTATGGGGGAGTGAATGGGTTGGGGGTGATGGGAATGGGTGATTTATTGATTTAATGCAAAAAAAGGGGAAGTCCCGACAAGGGAAAAAGGGGTGAGCGAATGGTGTGGGGGTGGGGAATGGGTGAGTGAATGGGTAATGGGTGTGTGGTGATGGGTAGGCAATGGGTGATGGGAAAAATTCCCTCCCTTCTTTTATTCCTTATTTCTTTCCCCGTCAGTTCCTCTTCTGACTCCTTCATCCCCAATTTTTTCCTTACCCCCTTTTCCCCCTTTCCTTCTCTCATATTCCTTCCCTTTCCCCCTCTCCCACCCTTCCATTTTTTACCCCTCATCACCAAAGGGGGAGGATTTCCCCCCTTACAGTGGAAGACAGAGAAGTTGGCGGTGTTTGCATCCGTCACGCTCCTTTACAAATTTCTTTTTTAAATTTCCCCCCCTGCCTTCCTATGGGAATGATTGAAAAAAAAAGAGTCTGGAAAATCACTCACGGCCTTGACCTCCCGCTTGCAGTTTTTCAAAACATTTGTCATTAGTGGCAGTGCCAGGCATTTTGCTTTTATGCACTCCGGCTCGATTTCCCAAAAAAGTCCCAAAACATTTCGGGAAGGTTTTCGTTTAGTTGGGTATGGGGGCAAGCACGTTGACTGCAGACCAGATCATCGTTTACACTTATATAGTTCGGTTTAGTTTAAAAAAAATTGTGGGAAATGGGTTTCTCAAGAAGGTTTGAGCTGGGTTAAGAAATCGGAGACTCGCCAACTGCTGGGAAATCTAACGCACTTGTCTCGTCCTGGACGCAAGAAAAAATTTCAAAGTACTTTGAATATTATCAAAAGACAGCTAGTGAGTGAAAACTACCAAAACGCTAGAAAATTAAAGTCAAAAAGCCGACAGTTCTGGGTACAGTTGTTAAGGAGCGTGTATCGTTACATCCGTAAAGTCTCCCCGATTTCTTAAAAACCCCCCGCTTAACCGTTCGTTGAGTAACCCTAGTCTCCCTCCAATTTTTTTAACTAAAAAACCGACTTATAAAAACTGTGAAACGGGTGATTGGTTGCAGTCAAAAACCCTTTTTTTTACTTTATTGTTTTGCCATTTACAATATTTTATAATGATTTTAAAAAGGATATGGGGTTGCAAACACCCTTTACAACAAAGCCCCTTTTTGGCAACTGTGGGTTAGACCCCATATCCAACTGAGCGAAAACACTTTCCCCAAATGTTTTGGTGACGTTTTGGGGAAAAAGAGCCGGGAGTGACGATAAGAAAATATTTTCCCGGCCTGCCCACTAATGATAATATTTGAAAAAAATCAAACAGGAAGTCAAGGCCATAGTGAGTTCCCCGAATCTTTTTTTTTTATCATTCCCCATACGAGCGCCGGGAAATTAAAAAAATTTTCAAGGAGCGTGACGGGTGCAAGACCCGCCAACTTCTCTGTCTTCCACTGTTTCTGCACGGGGACTGTCAGGCGACTCCCTCCGTAGGGTCGCTGTCGCCTGAAATCAAAATGGCTCGCCCAAATATACGCCCGAGTGCACCTCTCGTGAAGCTCTCTGCTAGCACACCACACACACACTCAGGTTTAGAAATAGACAGACTAAGAAACCCTCGCCCTTTTCCCCTGCCTTGCCCCTCGCACCACAGCTACCTACCGCCGTATATGTTACCTCCACTCCGTTCTGCCTCTACTCATTATTTCAAGTAATGTAGGCTACCACGTTCCCGTACAAAGGCAGGGTCAACTTTATTCAAAATTTTTTCTTAAAGGCATTTTTTTAATGCATTTTTTACAGTATTATTTTTCCTTTTTTTCATTGGCAGGTTATTTTTCTTTCCAATAGTTTTTAAGTTGGTGATGCAAAAGGCTTCTCTTAGCCTTTTTATATGCTTTTCTGTTCTTGGAAAAAACTTTTATTTTTTGAAAAAGTGTGTTACTAATAAACACGAAGAGATAAACTATACCTCTTTAGTGTAAGCAAGCTTTTAAAGGGGAACAAAAAAAATTTAATACACCCCTGAATAATTACCGCAACGTACTATACGTTCTTAACATTATAAAATCAATAACCGACGGGGCATGTCCCCTTTTTCATGCCTGTATTTCTAAGGTTTTTAAACGCAGCATTCGAGATGGTTGAAAAACTGTGCCAGGGATGCTGAGAGAGAGTGGATGACACGAAGGGTATTGAGTAGAAAAATGCTGGAGGTTGTGAAGGTGTGTGTTAGGGGTGCCGTGTTTTAATGTGAAAATAGGTGAGGGGAGGGAAATTGGGAAAGTACGTAAAATGGGAAAAAGTATATACGGAACTACCCAAAGTATAGGGGCTCCCCGCCTCTTGTAGCTTACTTTTATTTTTGTTTTTTTGGACGTGAGTATAGGGCAAATGGGGACACTGTACCATGACCACCTTCTTTAAAAACTCTATAACAACCAGGTAGATTAGACATAAAGGGTTTATACTCATTAAAAAAATTAATTAAGTGGCACGTGACAGAAAGGGAAGTTGTGACTTGCATAGGTGCCCTCAAGAATAGGTTCCTTTTGACACACTACATATAGGCCCAATAAGTATCTACCTCAAAACATGAATAACCAATTGCATGGATAAATATCTTTTAAAATTCACTTAAAAAAGAGAGAGGGGAGAGAGAAGAGAGAGAGAGAGAGGGGGGAAACAAGAAAAAAATAAAGTGCCAATTTATGGAGGGAGAGGGGAAAAAGAAAATTAAAGATCTTTAAGACCCCCAGGGAGGGAAAAAGTTGGGGAAAAATCTGTTCTTTCTACCCTAGATAACAGTGAAATCGCCACCTGCAGTGAAGGCCAGCCCAAATTTCGAATTTAGCATCATACTGATTTTATCTGCCCCTAAGATTTTCCCCAGTGTTTATATCATGACTGTATAATCTACTCTGTTTCAGCGTTGTTTTATGCTTTGTATCTGCAAGTATAACTGTTGCGCATTTTGCTTCTCACGTTTTTCTTCGCGCGATGACAGACAGTCATTTGAGTGCCAAAAATGTTTTGTGCCAAAAATGTTTGAGTGCCAAAAATGTTTGAGTGCCAAAAATGTTTGAGTGCCAAAAATGTTTGAGTGGCAAAAATAATTGATTGCCAAAACAAATTTGGCACTCAATTTTTTTTGCCACTCGAAAACTTTTTGGCACAAAAAATTTTGGCAATTTTTTTTGGCACTAAAATGTTTTGGCACTCAATTTCTTTTTGAGGGCAGGGGGGACGGCCTGGGGGCTTACGTCTGTAAATCGGAAAAAAAACGGGTAATAATGGACGAGGACTTCGCGGTCGTTTTCAGAGACACCGACTAATTTTTCCTGGCCTACAATAGGTTCTTTTTGTAATGGAGATAGTTGTATTTTCCGGAAACCCATATCTAAAAAAAATAATAATAATAATAATTTCATCACCGAATTTTAAGGTCGCCGTTTGCATTAAAAACACTGAATCTCCATCAGAAAAAGCACTAAAACTTGGCCAGGAAAAATTATTCAGGGTCTCAGATAACAGGGAAGTAATTGAATAGAACATACCAAACCTAACCTTATAGGTTTTAATGAAACCTAACCTAACCTTAACCACTAAGTATACCTAACCTAACCTTAACCTTAACCACTAAGTATACCTAACCTAACCTTAACCACTATGTATACCTAACCTAACCTTAACCACTAAGTATACCTAACCTAACCTTAACCACTAAGTATACCTAACCTAACCTTAACCACTAAGTATACCTAACCTAACCTTAACCACTAAGTATACCTAACCTAACCTTAACCACTAAGTATACCTAACCTAACCTTAACCACTAAGTATACCTAACCTAACCTTAACCACTAAGTATACCTAACCTAACCTTAACCACTAAGTATACCTAACCTAACCTTAACCTTAACCATGCATAATTAATGGGTTTCCAATTTTTTAATGGGTTTCCGGAAAATAAAACTATCTCCATTAAAAAAGGCACCTATTGCAGGCCAGGAAAAATTAGTCGGTGTCTCTGAAAACGACCGCGAAGTTCTCGTCCATTATAACCCATCATCTGAAAGCCCATCAAATTCTAACACAAGATAATAAAACGCTTGTCCTCAAGATAATGGGGTTATTTTATGTTCATGTCCCTGCGATTACAAGACCGAAACTGCATTTTCCTGAATAGTTTTGAATGACTCTGGCACTCTGTTTTGTCATCAATGTTTGTTGAGAGGTTTAGGTACCGTAGATAACACTAAAGTCGCCAGTCACTCGCCATGCACTAATGTCGCCAGGCACAATATATTACGAATTTTAGCATCACTACAGACTTGTATGTGCCACTGAAGACATGTAGTGTGATGTACACAATATAAACTACTGTGCATGTCTCTTCCGTGACACATAAAAGTCTGTAGTGATGCTAAAATTCGCAATATATTGTGCCTGGCGACATTAGTGCAGTGGCAAGTGACTGGCGACTATAGTGTTATCTACGGTAGTGCAAGTAGCTTTAGTAGGGCAAAGCGCTACACACAGCACACATGACCCAGGCTGTACTTGTACCCCAGATATACTACACTGGCAGGGTGACAGGGAGTTTGCGTAACACAAAGTTGTTTCGGTAAATATCCGAGAGAACAAACTGGACTCCAACTTTGGTGGACAGCTGAAAAAAGATAATTACCTCTATCTGATTTTAGATTGTTAAACAAAAGACAAAAGTTCTCAAAAAAGAATGTAACTTGTAATCCCATTGTAAAAAGACCATTAACTAAAGTTTATAAAAATGGTCGAATTAACCTGTGATTAAATTGTTAAAAAGACAGTGACTGACTGGGACTGACTGCAATTGACTGACTGACGGATGACTACTTGACTGACTGACTGACTGCCTGATGACTGAGTGACCTGACTAGACTGACTCAGTTGACTGGACTAACTGATTGACTAGGCTGACTGACTGACTGACTGACTAGCTGACTGGTGACTGGAGTGATAGCTGACTGACTGACTGACTGACTGACTAACTGACTGACTGACTGACTAGCTGTACATGTTAGGAAAAAGTTGTGGTTATATTGGACACAGCTTATGCACTTTTTCTCTATTATTTTCTGGGCTCATATATTGTGCAGTAGTTATCCAAGTTCCTGGGAACCAGAAATATAACACTTATTTATATATAATAATGACTAGGTTAGGGTAGTTACAGTTGGTTGGGTAGATTTATGGTTTATGTTTAGGTTGGTTGTGTTTAGGTTTGAGTTATTTAGGTTAAATAAGCAAAATCTGATGGGGCGCCGACGAGACTGCCCGACTGCCGCCAACATCCTGGCGGATATTACCAAAGTTGGTTCTGTGATGAGATGTAAGTCACACTGACAATAACACCAAAAACCGTTACACCATGGACTTTCCATAGAAGGGGGGGGGGAGGGGAAAACAAAAAAAAAAGGTGAATATCCAGATGACACACCGAACTCACTTTTGTGGACGAACCCATTTTTTTCTGGTTTGTTCTTTACGGTGTTTTCAATGATCTTGTAACCGTTTCTGTCGCAAATATATATCGTATATTTTTTTTTTTTACAATAATGACAAAAAATACAAAATTTGAACCAATAAACCTAGGACCTAACCTTTGCCTAACTATAAAACATATAAATAAATTGTGCCACAGAAACGGTTAGCAGATTTGGTAAATTTCTAGTGGTGTGCACCATACTCTCCCTCTTTCCCCCAAAAAAAAGCTGGGGGCCTGGGGGAATGCTGTGTTTTGGGTGGGGAGCAAATATGTTTTACGGAAACACGTTATTTTAGGACTTATGTCGGGAGAAACAAATTCCCCTAGGGTCTAGGTAATTTTTGCTAGATCTAGAAAATTTTAACCTAAACTCTCCTAGCGTGGTCTCCGTCCCCTCGGACGTCCCGGTAATTAACCTGACCTAAGCAAATTTAACTTAACATAAATAGGCGGGGGCTCCTGGCCCCCCTCGACCCCCCGATAGTCTAACCTAACCTCTTATCCCAAGCCCAAATGTACTAACCGTCCTAGCAATACTCACCCATAATCTACCTAACCTTCTAACGGGAGGGGCTCTGCCCCTTTGGGCCCCTGGTAACCTTTATTTTTTAACCTTGCCTCTAAGTGGTGTGGTGTTGTGGTTGGGGGGTGGGGGCCTCGACACATCCGTCCTCATTCCGTCTGTGAGGATTGTCAGGTCCAAACGTCTCATAGACCATAAAGATGGGACATACGCAATGCTGCGCGTGGCATGTCTCAGTGTCTCATGTCCTTATTATGTCTCTAAACATAGAAGAAAGTCAATACAGTTTCCCCTGGATCTAGGGATACTTTGACACACCCCTAACTCAAAACTATGTGGTTTGCGGACGCATATTTTGTAGCCCCAGCCAAATATCCCGCATCCCCCCAGGTCCCCCACTTGTTTTTGGGGGAGGGAGAGGGGGTATGGCCAAACACTAGAATAATACCGCAGATTTCATCAAAACCATGAAAACACACCAGCAAAAAATTGTTTCATCCACCAAAGTGAGTTTCGGTGTTCATCTTGGAATAATACCGAAAAAAATTATATATAAAATACTATGTTGTTGAAGAGAGCCTGGGCTATGGTATGATCCCGGGGCCTCGGTTGTACCCCCCCAGCTGAAAACACACTTGATTACTGTTTCTATAACTGCAGTTAATGCATTACAAAGGCGCGTAGTTATAACCTCCTCAACTTGTCGCGCTGACCTTTACAAGCATTTCTACCCCTACATCACCCGTCGGAAATTTAAAATAACAAAGGGTGGTCAGAGGGGGCGAATGTCCCTACCCAGCGGTCAGGTATTGTTCAATTGACCAGGCTAGTTTTCACTAGCAGGGGGTTATTTCAGCGAAAGTATTGGTCGATAGGTAGTATTGTACTAAACAGGCAGTTTTAACCATAGAGCTTCTTGTACCGAGAGGTTTCGCTCGTGCCATGCCATTTTGGAGTTTGAACAGTTGCGCCTGCTATGCGGATGGTGGAATTCGTCAAAAGTGTCCACATGCTTATATCAATTACTGTGCACGGTGTTGTGCCCTTTCATACCCTAAGATGCAAATATATGTAGTATTCCGTTAAATAATGAACTGAAGTGGTATTGATGGATGCAGTTTTTTGTTATTACCCCTTTTGTTTCCTTTTGTATTTCATACCGAAGCCACGTCATTCATAAATTGTCTCCAATCTCAATACCTCTCCCGACCCCCCACAACACACATTTTGCTTTACTGCAAGTCAAATGGGTGGGTGTGATGGTAATGGGTGAGTGAATGGGTGGGGGTGGTGGTAATGGTGTGTGGGCAGGCTTGTAAAACGAAATAATTTCTCAAACGGTTCTTCCGATCAGAACAGTATTATTTAAAGTTTCGTTTTTCGTTCTCCTCCAAAAACATTAACCTTCCTGAACCGTTAGAATGAATGAAAACCGATTAGAACGTTTATTCTCAAACCATGTAATGAATATGCTATAGCCCTAATAAATAATAATGGCCTATAAATGACTAACATTTTTATAGTGTAATAAAGCCAATGCATTTCATGGTGCACAGTATCACAACAAAATCAAACCCTTAGATTGTCGTCAAACTATATTATTATACACGACTTAAATAAGGCAAACACATTTACATATACAATACAGGAAGCGTATGTTGGAGTAATGCAATCTCAGTTGTCGTAAAGAAATAAATCACTAATTTATCTTATTTATTAATATTACTATATCATCACTCATTGGGGGCATACGCCGGGGGCGCGTCGCCTCGCCCACGCCTACGACCGCCACTCCCGGGGTCACCACGCGCCGAGAGTTCCATGCAGGCTCCTCTTCCCATACCAAGCAAGGCTCCGACAAAAACATCAACTTGCCCCAGCCCTAGCCTGTGCGCCCTTGGCCTCCGCCACGACCGGATTGTCTCTTACAGATACAACCCATTTGAAGGATCATTTCATTGTAGCGTGTGGGGGGGGGGGGGGGGGGGGCCACATGCCATATGCCGAAGTTTGGCGCTGACCGGACTATGGCAGGTAATAAGGTCTCGATTCAGTCTCAATGTACAATCGCTGATTTGAACACCTGTACATCATGCCCAGAGCGATACACCCCATGATCTGCGACAGAACACTTATTACAAGGCATTGATTCGTCTCTTCAAGCCATAGTTTTGTGTCCATGTCTCACCACCATAAGTATCGACAGGGATCACAAGCGACTTGAAGATCCGGAATCTTTGTCCCTCCTAGCACAGGACCGACAACGCCAAATACTCCGCTGACGAGTCCATAACAACCGGGGGGCTATGCCAATCCGCCCCCCCCCGTTTTTAAAAAAAAGAAACCCTTTTTCCCACCCCCTTGACGTGACCCGCCGTCTTATGAACTGCGCGTAACCAAGGTATGTAAAACTTTCCAAGATCTCAATGTCCTTCGCACATGCATGAACAGAACTTGGACTGCTTCATCTAGTAAGTCGCCAAATACCTGGAGCCTTGGTCTTGAGCCAGGAGACCTCACGTCCCAAAGGCTTTGCCCCTCCTCGGGCAGCGCCTCGAGAGCCATCACCAGGACCTCCATTGACTCAGCAAAGGATTACTGCATCATCGGCAAAAACAAGATCAGTGATCTTGGTGTTGCCGACGGATGCTCCACACAATCACTTTGGATCTACAACCTTAGGTCCAATACCCATCATAGTTAGTTAGTTAGTTTAGTTTATTGACGACAACAAACATAATCACTTCATATTTAAATGATTACAGTAAATATACCAATGGTACCTAATTCATTATAAATATAACAACTAGTTTGTAGTCCAGAAAGTTATCTTATCCGAAACATACCCTAACAACTATAATATCATAACAAACCATTACTTTATTGGGTATGATTACAAGACACCTAATATACTCCGAAAAACAACGTTTAACAACTACACAACTAATCATACGCCCGCAATATACATAAACAATCTTGGCACATAACAGCTCATTACTAAATTACCCGCAAAACAAATCATCAAATGTTAAATGTGTAACTATCTTTCAAATAGTGAGTCACAGTACAATTTTTCTCTCCACGACATGCCTCTCCGTCGGGACTGATCCACATACACACACAGAGGTATACGCTCCTCCACAGGAAGGCGACCACGCCCCCCGCCTTTTCCCACCGTCCCGTCTCAATAGCCAGTGAATCCCTGGAAACTCTGAACCTCGTGAAAGAGACTCTGTGCCGAAATTCATTTACTGTATGTCTCTGTTATCAACATCATGCACTCTCATGCTTAGGATTATTGTCCATATATACATTACATCTCTGACTATCTGGACACAAAATAGCCCTATGTACATTTCCTCCAATAAGGACCTGTCCGTGACTTCATCTCGTGTATATCTATTTATAATCTTGGCCAACAGGTGTATTCATTGCAATAGAAATTCTCAACACAAAAGAAAAGGGATCATCCTCCATGCCAGACCTCTATGCCATCACCTATGAAAAAAATTGTGCTGTTTAATGTTGTAAAAAGATAAGTCTGACAAAGGTCGGGTACCCCCAGTTCAGTCATAACAGACGAGATTAGATGTGTTCTTGTTCTTCCACCTAACAAACGGCTTTCATAAACGCCCAGTGGTACAGTTTTAATAACAGGTTTCGTGTCGGCACGAAATGACCACGATTCACATCCATACAAAGTTGACGACGTGAGGGCTGCATCAACACTCGACGTTTAACGATGAACGGAACACAATGTGTTTTTTTTTCTATAAAAAAACAAATTTCAAAACTTGGCAGATCTTTACCTTGGCATGTTCTTTCACTGCCGATGAAACAGAGCCATCACATGTAATGGGGGAACCCAGAATATACGATAAATGTCACAGATGCAGCCGACCACTATGTCACCCACACACAGCGGTTTCCCTGTCACCCACCTTCACCATTTTATGAAAAAAAATTTTGTCTTGCCAACATTCACTTTCATACCTACTCATGACAAAAAATGGCCAATACATCCAGTTTATTCATAATCCAGTCCCGTGTCGTTGACAATAAAACATTATCGTCCCATTTAGCAGTAATATATGTAACCATTGTACGAAAGGGTTCGAGGTTGGCATGCAATTCTTTTATTCTTTTTATCAATTCATTAACAAATATAGTGAACAAGAAACAAGAGGTAGACAGTCCCTGCCTTACAACCTGCGTAGCCGTGACCACCGCGAGCCCCTAATGCCTCCGTGACGCGGTAGGCTCTTGCCATCAGCGCGCCAACATCACCCTAGACCCCGGCACTAAGGAGGAACCTGCTTCCTTTCACACCTCATACAACTTGTGACCGAGAAACAAGATCATATGCCTTGGAGAAATCTAATGAAGGCACAAACTCCTAATTTTCTTTCCTCGCGTGCTAACACTCTGTCAACAGCCGCAAGGCATCCAACATGCTCTAGGCACCCTCTTCCGTCTCTGCGCACCATCTCCCCTGCTCCCTATAAGGTGTGTAAACCAGGGGTAAGGCGTTCACCAAGAAAGGACAAAACCATGTCCATATAGTTTGGTTATTGTAATTAGTCACACTAATGCCTCGATAATTACTTGGGTTAAGTCTGGTCCCCTTTCTTAAATACTGTAAACAGCTTAGCTCTTGTCCAAAAAGGATGTAGGGTAATTGACCATAAAAAAATACGTTTTAAGATGAGTACCAGGTTCAGGATCCCGTGCGCAGGGAGCATCGAGAGGACGCCCGGAGTTAGACCGTCAGGTCCACATGCGTGTCTGGTTTCATTTTTTTCGGATTTGCAGTTCCCTTCCTGGGGAGTAATTGGGATCATCAAGAATGGGGAATATTCAGGTTGGTGTCAATATCAGGATAAATAGATAGCAGCCTGCGTCGATTAAGTACTGTCTCAAAATGTGTCGTGAATTCCTCTCACTTGGTCGGCTCTCGCCATACACTGCGCGCTAGCATTAACATTCCCTTCCAGTCAATCTCTCTCTCATACTCTCGAGTCATCTCTCTCCTGTATCAGTCCTTTCCCATCCTATCCAAATTATTATCATTGTAAATATGTGTGACACAAACGGTCCTCACTCTTCCTTACACACTCATACAAACCTTCTTGTCACACATCATCCTTACATTCACATCACAATTAACATGTAAAACCCATTCCGCATGTTATCTTCAAACTCACTTTTCCAATGTTACCATATTCTCACAGGCTTCTTACTGAGCTTGGGTCTACTCAGGGAGCGCGATGAAGCTCCGAATAGGTCTCCAACGACCTCGCCCTACCATAATGTCCATCTAAGTCAGTGCCACTATACTAAAAAGTCATAACAATGGGGGCATGGTGGGACGGGAGATCATTCCGCTTTTTACTCTGAAATCATGTATATGTTTCAACTGTAGCGGGCAACACAAGGTCAACTCGGTATCCATTTGTCTTTCTTCTTATATGTCTTTTATTATAAATGTTATCAGGGTCATAAGGTTTTGTTTACCACCACCGGGTTTATTATCTATACTACTTAAAAAACACTTAAAGCGTTGTTATTCGGGGCAGTAGTATCATAACAGACTGGGTAAAACAAGTCCGAGGTCGAACAGATTGGGATCGGATACGACGGGAAGGTCTCTCCCAAACCCCCCGAACCTACAGTTCATGTCCCCTATTACCAACCCTTTGGTCATTTTTTACTGAGAGCATTTCTCTTAAATAGCTACAACGTTGAAAAGTGATGGGCAAGGACCACCCTTCCCTCACTCCTGTATTCAAGGAAAGAGCTGATACACCTGCCCCACTTTTATATGGTAAAACTAATTAATTCGAAATATCCCCAGCCCACTATTTAAATAAACCAAATAAATGAATAAATACTAATGTGGTACCCAAGGACTCAACTTGGACCTCCCCAAAATTGGCGCCCAACTTGGGTTTTGAACACGTTAAAAATGTTGCACATACATACGATATATAACCCCCTTTTTAAATACTGGATAAATCAAACATATTCTTAAACCAAAACTGCAGTAAAATGTTTAACATTGCCAATTGGAAGGTGTAAAAAATAGGGAACGGATGCATTCACGAAGACATAATTTATAAATTTTGGGAATTTATTTCACATACAGTTTAATTTGAAGTCCTTACCTAAACATCAAACCCATGTTCTATCTCCGACACATTATCCCAGCTAAACCCAATACAAGGATACTTATCGGTGGATAGTGGAATGAAGCGGATCAGGTGTATTAATACGCATTCCGTGATCCGATTGGTCGCGCGTGTCAGAGCCCCTGATTGACAAGGGGGGGGGGCTGGAGACTTTGTGTTTTTTGTTATCGCGTCAGGTTGGGTTTTACACCCTGTTTTTCCATGACGCCGGCTATTTCTGTGTTTATTCTAACACGTCCTTTGGTTTTAAACTTTTATGTACAAATCTCTTCTTTATACAAACACGTATGTCTTAGTGCTACTGCTATTATAAAGATGTTATTAAGGGGAGGTCTGGGGTGTATTGTACTTGCAGACAAGCCGTCTATTAACAATTTTTATCCTCACGAGAGGGTGGAGTGTACTGATTCTCCGAGAGTGGCGAAACCCCGCTACCAATACCTATGACACGTGTATGATGTCAGGTGGCCTATAATCTAATGGGCGGCGGCCAATGACCGCGCTTCAAAATCAAGGTGCTAATTATTGAAGTGCAATGCTTATTAACCACTGGGAATATTAATTTATCCTACCCCAGCACTAATCATTTACTTAATTACCTTAATATTACCCATTACCATTATAATTATATATACATCCCTATACGCACTCCCCCTATGACGAGCGTAAAATACCTCTCACTAGGGGGGGGGGGGTAAACAAACTACCACTCTACCAATTATGAGAGGGTGTTTGGTGGATAATTTCCACAATAATTATATAAGGTAAAAAAAAATTATTCTTCACAAATTAAATGAAAAGTGGTGCATATGATATTATATGAACAAAACCACATTGTCAATTGCCAAGTGAACAAATACAGTAGACTTAATTAATGTATGTATGTAATACAGATGCATTTACTTAAATCATTTGGCTACTGGAAGTATGAATGGATTAGTGACCAAATATGGCATGGAACGAAAAAATAACGTTATTAACCGGTTTAGAGATGCAACAAAAAAAAAACCATGCCGTTTTAAAAAAAAAAAACATGTTTTTTTTTACAAAAAAAAGTGACAAAAAAAAACAAGGATATTTTCGTTTTTTTTTAAATATTGTGTTTTAAATAACTCAGCAAGAAAAAAAACATTACAATTGTTTCTAGATTATCAAATAAAACAGTATACCCTTCAAACATAGTTTTCTATGATTTTAGGTCATTTCCCATTTTCTGTGTGTCATGTTTTGATGTATTTTTATTTATTTTACAATGAACCTGTTGCATCTTTAACTCCCAAACACATGTGTGTTAATAATGTACCTTTGATGGTGGTGATAAATAAGTGTTTTCTGCCAATTTGATGTAGTTTCTGGAATTTTGTCTCATAAGAAGTTTGGCACCACTGTGACTGAGATTTGGCAACATTGTAAGTTTTGTGTTGTTATCAGTACTCTTTGTTGTGTAGCCAGTGTAGGTAGGGGGAGTTTTCTAATAAGCTCACGCTCAAGCCTGTCTCTCAGGCTCTCACATCCTCAGCACTTTCAGGCTGAATGATCTATCATTTACCGTAAATTCTCTGTACTTCTTTGGGACATCAGAATTACCCTTCAATACAACAACTGAAACAGTTCTTAATAAAAAATGTAGTTTATCATTTTATTTGTCTGCACTTGGTGAAAATATTGGCAAAACATTGAATATTTGAAAACTCAATCTTTAAAAATCGTCTTTTCATAAAAAACACAAGTTCAAGCAGAATGAGGCTTCAGGAAATATCTACTTGTATGTAAGCATTCACTGAGTACCTGTTTTGGGTGTATATGTCTCTCTTGCGACGAACATTTAACCAGAAGTAATTTAAGTGCTTGGCACCTCAACGAACAGTCCGGGATGGAAGACAGTTGAGTAGCGTTTGTTTACTATTTCCGTCTCGAAAGACGAAAGTCTCCTTTATGTGGGAAACGGTATGTGGGAGCGGATGCCACGATATTCCAGTAGAGGATAGAGAGTGTGATGAGATAAGCGGGTGATAATAGTTTAGGATGACAGTTTCTGGTATTGAGGAGTTAGGAGTATCAGAGGTATGAGCTGTGAGGTAAGGAGCGGGTGCGCTGTGCTGAGTTCCTACCCGTGTGGTGTCTACAGAAAGTGGATGATAACAGATCCTGCCGGCGGGATGGTTTCTGTGGAGATGCTGAACGCCACACTCTGTTTTGGTTAAATGTTCGTCGCAAGACAGACAGACCACACCCAAAACAGGTACTCAGTGAATGCTTACATACAAGTAAATATTTCCTGAAGCCTCATTCTGCTTGAGCTTGCGTTTTTTTTTATGAAAAGACGATTTTTAAAGATTGAGTTTTCAAATATTCCATTGTTTTGCCAATATTTTCACCAAGTGCAGACAAATAAAATGATAACTACATTTTTTTATTAAGAACTGTTTCAGTTGTTGTATTGAAGGGTAATTCTGATATGTCCCAAAGAAGTACAGGGAATTTACGGTAAATGATAGATCATTCAGCCTGAAAGTGCTGAGGATGTGAGATGCGCGAGGGACATCTGGCGCTTAGCTTTGAAAACTCCCCAGTGTGAGTACCGTCCACAACCCTCAACACAAAGAAGAAGGTAGTGTGAGTAAAAGCTACAATGCCAGGCAGAAAGAAGACTCCAGTTGCCAAATTATTCAAAGATGTCCCAAGTGATGGGAAAGTGGCAAAAGTGAAATGCTTATTTTTGCTCGACAGTAGTGTCAAAAAATGGAAGTCGGATGGTAAACCATATAGAAAAGTGAAAGAAATGTGATGAAAAAATCAAGAAAAAGTATTTGACACATGATAAAGGCCAAAAAACAGTTCCTACTGATGCTGAAACTACTGAGGAAAGATCACAAGGCATAGACAGTGACTCAGACATGGAACTGCAGTTGCTCTTGCATGATACAAGTGCAACAAGTACAAGCACTTATACAATGCAAAGGACATTAGATGATTAATTTTTCACAAGTCCGATTCCGATGCCGAGCCCCAGCCCTGACACAGCCACAGGCACAACAAATATACCTGACCCTGGCCGCCCTGGGTCATCTGTCTCTGTCAGTTCTGGAATCACTCCAGTGACTTCCAATCCTGCCAAAGCCAAAAAGACAACACAGCAGAAGATTGCTTCATACACATATGTTGACAAAATGACAGACACACAAACAGTAAGTATATAATATGTTACAATTATATATGTATACACTAATGTGTCTCCAATGTCAACATTCAGTAATCTGTATCAGTATCATGATTAATGGCTACCATCTCAATTCCTACTTTGGAATCTTCATTGTACAAATTTGTTTATAATAATAAAATAAAGTCAATAATTTAGTTCAATAGTCTACACTCTTGCTCACCACTGCATGATATTAAAATCCATTTCCTTTACAAAAGAAGCTCAAATCCCCGTTACAAAGGCTATCTAGGGAAGTGGCTCCCCACTAACATGTGGTAATAAGTTGGGGCAAATTTTCTTCAAGACTCTGAGGCCATCTTTAAGATTCCGACCGGGATCAATTTCAAACATCTTCTTGGAGGGTCTACCAGATGTTCGGGCAACTGTTGGCTAGTAGCATCTCTTCTAGTGTTGCGTAATGTGTGAGGGTTGGGCTAAATCGGGTAGAACTGTAAAAATATGAAAATCATTATGTCACTTATTTATCTTTTCCTATTGGGCGATTCTGAGCACTTTTTATATTCATATTTTGTACATAAACTCTGAAGTCCAGCTCCAGACTCCCATCCTACCCCCTGACCCACCCCATCAAACCCTTCCCCTAAGAACACCAAATTTAATCCTAAAAACGGGGTAATTACGAATAAAGGGGATCACAAACTTATTGGGACAGTCCAAAGGCCCTTTTTGGGAGCACATTGAAACTTTTGGAGATTCAGTTAAAATAGCATCAATTACAACTAAAATTACAAAAAACCTAAAAAATAAAAACAGTATTTCACATAAACCTCCTTTTTAGAAGAATAAAGTTCAAATTAAAAGCCATTCCTGTATTCCTGGTTTTTTTAGTTTTGTACTTTTGGAAATGTTCAATATTTTAATTTTAGCTTCTTTTTTATTATTAGGGCAAAAACCACACTGGCAGTACAAGCAATCTCCCGAAGAAAATAGTGGATGACATTGGGCCAATGAAAATGTTGGGGGGGTGCACAGAATGCCTCTTAATATGAAAAAAGGCTTGGGAACTGCTTCAGTTGGGGTATCCCACATAAAAAACCCTATGGTTCTGGCTCACACTCTGCAGTTAATATTCAAGACCTAAAAAAAAATCAAAATCTGCAGAAAATTCCGTCAACTGCATCAAATTTTTCAAAGGGATCAAAAAATCCCCAAAACTCACTGCTCTACTCAAACAACATCACGCATCACCCCAAGGGGGAACAACAGACATAAAAAATGCCTTTTTTAAAAAAGGGAAAATTATTAGTATATTACCTTGCTAAAAATCACAACTTCAAATAGTATTTGAAATCTCTTCTTCTGCCCAAAAAACTTTCTGTGAATTTTTACAATGGTACTTTAATTTTTTTTTCTCATGCTACTGCTTTGAATTGAAAATTCATACTGGTACTAATATTGTTGTCCTCCTTTGTTTCAGATCCATTATCCCGTGTCTAAGATGTATGCTTAACAAAAATGCCTTTAGGTCTTGCAATCAATGATGATCAAAGCCTCTTTTTGGGTTCGTCCCCTTGGAAAATCCTGCTTTCAAATATTTTGGGGTCGGCTGGGGTATTCTCAGCTCCTGAACCGGCAATCCCATACTGCCATAGAAGGAACAAAAAGAACCTCTCTCGGTAATGAAAGTTTAGCGATTTAAAGCTGCCCTTCGAAAGAATCCTCCTCATCCCCAATCCTAAAGAGTAAAGAAATTTCCTTAAAGAAAAAAATTTCCCTAAAAGGAAAAAATTCCGGGTAAAAAGTATTCCCTTGCGCCAACTTGGTATCCTCGTTACTGTGGTGTCACCTTTCGGTAAGAAGCGGTAAGTAGTTTTTTTTTTATTTTGTAAAAAATTTTTTTCTTTTGCCCCCCAAAATCTAGCCTTGGCCCTTATGCCACGCTAGCTCCAAAATCTTACTTGACCTATTCACCTACCTAAAATTTCTAAATACTTTTAAAAATTTTACAATTGCAGATCTATCGATTTACAAAATTTTTTTTTTTTTTTTTCAGGGGGATGCAATGCAGGCCATTTAGAAATTTCTGCACAACGCCAATGTGGGTGAGACACAAAAAATCTGATTGGCAGATTTCAGGTCCAATCAAACTTGTTTTCAAAGCCATTTGTTGGAGTGCTTTCCATAAGACCTCACCATCTAGTTGGTGAAAGGGATTTTGCTCAACCCCAGCTGTCCCATGTTGCCCCAATATCCCGCAACTGCCCCCCTCCAGTGCATCTGTTGAGCGATCCTTTGCAGCATGCATTACTAATATTCTGCGAGAAGGAATCGTTTAACCACCGACAGAGCTTTCCAAGTTGGTGTTTTTGGGCAAAAAATTGGGACTGGTAAAGTGGCGATCCCAAAGAAAATCCTCACCATGCAGCTCATGCCACTAATACCACCACCCAGCCTCAACCGCAGGGGTTTTACTGCTTCAAAACAAAATCCCATTTCCAGCTTGGCACCGACTTAGTCTCCACGACTCGGACCCCTTCTAAACGGAAGATTTTGGGGCTCAATTGATGTCCGATCATCCGCCGATTTCCTCATCTGATATAGAGGACCTGAGGGGGCGGCGGACCACAGGACTTTGGGGTGATTCGACCGTTTGGGGCAAAATTTTGCTACCATATTTATAATAAAAATTTTACTGTATATCCCATTTTTTGTGTATGATAAAAAGTTTTAAAAACCATTGATGACAAGGAAAATTTGTAGTGTTTTTAAACCCCGAAGATTGTGCTAAACTAGAGTAGATTTTTTTAAGGTTGCCCTATTGGCCCATACAGCATCTAACTTGTTGCAGCATTGACAAAAAAGGGCATTTACTAATGTTTTTTTTTTATACTGTGTCTGTGCCCCCTTTTGGATAAATAGGTACAACTATGTGGGAGGGATGAATCAAATACCCTGTTTTTATGTACTTAATATTATATCTGAGCAACTTTGGCTGTGTTTAAAAAAAAAAAAAAAAAAAAAAAAAAAAAAAAAGTTTTTTTTTCAAAAAAAAACCATAAAAAAAATTTTTTTTTTGCAAACACTAAACCCGGGTTTCAGGGTTTCAAAAATTTCGTTTTTTCTCGGAACAGTAAATATGATCGTTTTCATTTCCGTTTTTGTTCCGAGCATAATTTCGTTCGTTTTCGTTCCCTTAAACCGTTTCCAAGCCTTGATGTGGGGTGATGGGTGAGTGAATGGGTGTGGGGTGATGGGTAATGGGTGGGGGGTGATGGGTAATGGGTGAGTGAAGGGGTGGGGGTGATGGGTAATGGGTGAGGGAATAGGTGGGGGTGATGAGTAATGGGTGTGGGTTGATGGGTGAGTGAATGGATGTGGGGTGATGGGTAATGGGTGAGTGAAGGGGTGGGGGTGACGGGTAATGGGTGAAGGAATAGGTGGGGGGTGATGGGTAATGGGTGAGGGAATGGGTGAGTGAAGGGGTGGGGGTGATGGGTAATGGGTGTGGGGTGATGGTGAGTGAATGGGTGTGGGGTGATGGGTAATGGGTGGGGGTGATGGGTAATGGGTGAGTGAAGGGGTGGGGGTGATGGGTAATGGGTGAAGGAATAGGTGGGGGGTGATGGGTAATGGGTGAGTGAATGGGTTGGGGGTGATGGGTAATGGGTGAGTGAAGGGGTGGGGGTGATGGGTAATGGGTGAATGAATGGGTGTGGGGTGATGGGTAATGGGTGAGTGAATGGGTTGGGGGTGATGGGTAATGGGTGAGTGAAGGGGTGGGGTGATGGGTAATGGGTGAGTGAATGGGTGGGGTGATGGGTAATGGGTGAGTGAATGGGTTGGGGGTGATGGGTAATGGGTGAGTGAATGGGTGTGGGGTGATGAGTAATGGGTGAGTGAATGGGTTGGGGGTGATGGGTAATGGGTGAGTGAATGGGTGTGGTGATGGGTAGGCTAATGGGTGAGTGCAGGAATTTCCTCCCTTCTTTGGTTCCTTATTTCTTTCTTCGTCAGTTCCTCTTCTGACTCTCTTCATCCCTCCAATTTCTTCCTTACTCCTTATTCCTCCTTTCCTTCTCTCATATCTCCTTCCTTCACTCTCTCCCACCTTCCATTATCACCCCATCATCACAAAAAGGAGGAGCGATTCCCCTCTATCTGCACGGGCGACTGTCAGTGCAGACTCCCTCCACTAGGATCGCTGTCGTCCATGAAATCAAAATGGCGCGCCATGTTATATCGCCCGAGTGACACCTCTCGGTGAAGCTCTCTGGTTTTACCGGTGCTGCAATATCAATATCAAGTACTGGAACTGTCGCCGAAAATAGGAACACTCGCCCTATGTGACAAATAGGAACACTCCGACAACGGCGAGTGTTCCTATCGGTGACAGTTCCAGGCAGCGTAACGGCCCGCGCAGTCCTCGTCCATTATAACCGCGTGTTGTATCACGCTGCAGTCTAGCCCTGACTTCCGCCATCCATCAAGTCCTCGTGAAACACCCCAGCCCTTCCTTGCCTTCTAGCATAGGTGAAGCTCGGCAGAAAATGTCCACGTCGACGAGAGTTCTCGTTGAAGTTTCGACGAGAATTTCGGTCGACATTTCCATAAACTCACGTACGTGATAAAGTCTTGAAGCCACAACCTTAATGTAAGAACAATGTACAATAAAACAAACCATAAACCAGTGCATGTTTAAGTGATTTCCTGGGTTAATTAAGCAACAACACACATGATTCTCTGGTTACAGGGAGTTTCGTACCTAGGTTGTGTTAGTTGTTTCGTACACTGAGTATTTTCGTACATACCTGGTGTCGTTTCGTAACTCTAGTAGTCAAGTTCAACTCTGAGCTGAGTGAAAACAAACGACTATGGTTTCATATAGACTACAAAACACTTTTTGGTGTACGAAACAACTTGTGTACGAACTGACTGCACCCCGATTCACTGGGGCCCTCAAATCTATCTATCTTTTTTATCTATGCTAAAATATTAATAAATAAACGTTAACCAGTGCACGTCTAAGTGATTTCCTGGGTTAATTAAGCGACAAAAAACGAAATTAGACAAAACACATCAATTATTTTTTTAAACTTTGGTCTGACAGGCCTTTTGATCATGGCGGCCACGACTCACAGCCTTCACTTCAACCCCTTATATCTCCCCCCACACCCTTCCCTGCCCTTTAAAAACCCATTAAAAATAGCCTCACACCTAAAATATTATCCAGGGTTTATATAACCAGGCGGGGAAGTAGTATTACCATGTTTAATTGATGGTTTTCTCGCCGCTGGAGGAATGAATCACGGGTAATAAACTTTGCCTGGCGAGGTGGAATTCGGTTCTTTGTTGTGATCTCGGTTCTGAGTTTATTTTTTATTTTAGGTTATTTGACGTTTTTTTTTAGGTTATTTGGGGTTTATTTTAGGTTATTTGGGGTTAATTGAAGTTTATTTGAGGTTGGATTCGGTTCTTTTTGCGTTTTTCGGTCCTAAATGGGTTTTCCCTTGCATTGACGTCCACGACCTAGCGTCTTCAACCCAAAATGCCGCCCGTCGGAGCGAGTGGAAAACCCAACAAACTCCACTTGCCGCCCGTTTTTTGCCAGCTTATGGTAATTTTTCCCCTACTAAATATATGTTTATCAGTAAAAAAGATATACTTTTTATCTTCGGAAATGTTTGTTCTAAAATATTATCAAATAAAAACCGTAAAAACACACAAAATTAACTGCCATTATGGACTTTCAAGAAATATGCTTTAACTTAATATTCTATTTCAGGTCCCCTTAGAGCTAGTGCACTAAGCTATAGGATAGGAAAGATCGCCTCCCAGGGCAAACCCTGGGTATACAGGCAACCAATACCCCATCTGGTTAGGTAACCAGGCTACACATAGAACTGAACAAAAAAACATACGTCTGGCAACGCCGTCCCAAATCCTGACCGAGGCCGGCTGCCGCCAGCCGGCTGGGAAAGCCATCTTTTCTTTTTTTTTGCCTTCATAGCGTCAACACCTGCTGCGTTCCCTGTAACACGTGTTGTTTTCCTTCAGGCCATATGGTAAGCACCTGCTGTTTTTTCGTGTTTACGTGGGTGTGGGTGTGAAGTTTTTACCCATTCATGCTTCGTAATCCTTCTGTAGGGTTTACGGGCATGAGTGTAGTTTATTCTTCATCCCTGGCCGGGGCCAGCTGTGTCTTAAATATATTTATTCGGCTGGTGTCTGTGTCTGTGGGGGTTAAGCTACGCCCCAGGGGCGCGGGCTTTCACCCTTTCTCCCTGGGCATAATTTCCCCGCCAGGGCGTCCCGGGCCTGAAAAACCCTGGTCTGCCACGTATAAGCTGAGATGGGGGGAAATGGTTACGTAGTTCTCCCAGCCACGCCCCCCTCCCGCCCGGACCCTCCCAAGGGCGGGTGCGGGGGTTTGGTGGTACCGGGTTCTGCCACGTGAAAAGCTGAGATGGGCGGATGGTTTACGTAGTTCTCCCATCCACGCCCCCCCCCGCCCGGACCCTCCCAAGGGCCGGTGCGGGGGTTTGGTGGTACCTGGTCCTGCCACGTGTAAGCTGAGATGGGTGGATGGTTACGTAGTTCTCCCAGCCACGCCCCCCCCCCCGCCCGGACCCTCCCAAGGGCTGGGCGGGGGTTTGGTGGGTCCCTGGTCTGCCACGCCCCTGGCCGCCACGTGTCGCTTGAGGTGGGCGGATGGTTACGTCGCTCTTGCTGGTGCCCAACCTTCCCCGCTACCCCGCCCGGACCCTCCCATGGGCCGGGTAGGGGAGTTGAGCGGTCCCTGGCTGCCATGTCGACCCCCCCCCCCCGACCATCCACTTACCTGGGGTCGGGGCATTTGCGTGTGGCGATGCAGGTGGGGGTTTGGGGGCGTTTCGTGTTGCGTCTAGTCCCTTTCCCTCTCACTGCTTTACCCTTCTTTTCCGGGGGATAAATTTTGGGGAGGCCCAGGGCTGCTCGGTGTCTTTTAGGTCCCGGGGCCCACAAGTTCTGCTCCTCGCACCCCCCCGTGCCTTCTGTCGGCCCTTTTTCGCCCCGCCGATTGCTCGGTATGCTGTGGATGGCTGCGGCTCATCCTCCCCGGAGGGGGTGTGCCCTGCTTTAACCGGCGAGGCCTATGCTAAACCTCAAGGAGTGGGGGTCGAAGGCTTTGAAGTCTCGCCAACGCAGCCACTTCCGTCTGTCCTGGGAGGAACGGTCTCTGGGTTCTCGGCTGGGCCTCGCCAAGTCGTCCATCTCCTCCTGTCTAGCACCTCCCGACCCCCTGCCTCTGCTTCATGAGCTCGGCGTCGATCGTGCTGACGGGGAGCAAGATCTGGCGGTCTCCTCATCCCTCACCATGACCGCGACTCCCAGGCGAGGACTTGCCGGGTGGGTCTGTGGCTCCTACGGCTGGTCAGGCGTCTCCTGGGCCTTCCCCACCCTCACCTCCTGTGCCTCCGGGTTGTCGGCTTGGATGATTTCAGTGAACTCCTTCATGGCAAGAATGGAGGGCCACTTAACTTCTGGGTCCCTTCTCCGCCCACCGAGGCGTCGCCAGGTCTCTCGCCTGCTTCCCTCTCACCGGTGCCTCCTTCTGAGTCTGTGGTAGTCGAGGATGACTACCTGGTGTGCTCCGACGGGGAAGAGGATGCTGCCCAAACCCGTGCCCAAGCGACGACGGTTCGGGGACTTCCGCCCCCCTGGCTTCCTGTCCGCCGGGGCCCCTTCCTCCGCCTTTTCCTCTGAGGTGCCTTCTAGGTTTGCACTTCCCCTCGTCCGCTGCGGAGGATGCCTTGGGACTCCCTCCTTCTTCCTCCGTCCTGTTTACCTGGGCCCCGATGCCACCGTCGATTGCTTGTTGAGGCGGTTGACGGGCGGCTTGTTGCCATCGGTCGTCTGGAGGACGGGCCCCTGGGGCCCATTTTCCGGACTTGGAGGTCGCCCGCTCCCGGGAGGAGGGGGGACAGGAGTCCTACCTCTACCGCCGGATTCCTTTCTCTCGCCTGAACGCTCCCTCGAACAGCCTACGGTTTCTTGGGCGGCCGCTTTGGATGCTCTGGCCTCCTTACTGGCTGAGCCTAGTTTGGTCAGGGATGGCTTCCCGTGCGTGGAGGGAAGCCAGGATGCCAGGTGGCTTTCCTCTCGGGGGGGCCCAAAAACGGTTGCCCTGGAGGAAGGCCGGCCTGGACCCTGCCGAAGTGTGGAGAGCGGGTACCACCAGTGTGAACCGGGGTCCTTCTCCGTCCTGGGCCCCGATCCCGGTTCTCCCGGCCTCTGGTGGCTTTCCACGTGTGATGGCTGATTTTTCCTCCGGGTGTCCCGGCTTTCCTGCCAAGGACCTCCCGTGGCGGGCGCAAACCGGTGAAGGAGGAGCTTTTTTCGGCGGGACTTTTCAGGAGCGGCAACACGCCTCCCTGTTGCCTCTTCTGTTGCCTTCTTCAGTTTAGCTGACGGAGTGGGCTCTCCTCCCTCGCCGTGGATCACTCTTCCCTTCTCCCCGGCCTCCCGGTCCGGATGTCTGTTCGGGCTTTGTCGACCGCCTGTGATGCGTTCGGCTCCTCCCCTTTCCCCCCGACGGTCCGCCCTGCCATTGACAGGGCCGTCATTGCCCCCTTGGCTCTTCGGCGCGAGGCCTTTCGGGCCTGCCGGAGCTGACTCGACAGCAGATTCTCCGGATTAGTCCCTTCGATTCGGAGGTCTTGTCGGAGCCCTCCTTGCAGCAAAGTCTCGCCTCAAACCCCCCCACCGTCACTCTGGGGGTCTACTCCGGCCCCCCGAAACCCTCCCTCGGCCGGGGGTTCCGGGAGGGGGTCCCCGCAGTGTTCGTCGGGGCTCTTCCGTCGGGAGGGCAGTCCAGGAGTGCTCACCCCCCGTGTGGAGGCCCCCAGGATCCTCGTCCCTCCCAGTCGGGGTGGGCCTTCCGGGGTTTAGGGGCTTGGGTCTCGGGCCTTTCGCTTCGGGCCCGCTACTGTCCACAAGGCTTCCTCCAAGTGTCGCTCTCGCTTCTGAGCCTCCTTCCAGGGCCTCCTGTCCGGGTTTCGGGGAGCCTGGCCGCAGAGAGGTTGGGCCGCCAGGGTGGTCCGAAACGGTCTTTCTTGGCCCTGGATTTCCCTACCGGGCCCCTTCGGCGACCTCCTTCTTGGACGCCGGTCCCCCACAGTGCTCGCCGCCCACGTGTCCGGACATGCACTCCTCCGGGTAGTGGAGAAGGCGCGGGAAAGGTCTTCCTTTCCCGCATTTTCATCGTACCCCAAGAAGGACTCTTCGAAGGGGCGGCTTATCTTGGACCTCAGCCGCCTAAACGGATTTGTGCGCAACCACCGGTTTTCCCTATGCTGACCTTGGGCCCCGGTCCCCTTCGGCTGAGGCAAGGGGACTGGGTGGCGTCCCTCGATCTCAAGGAAGCCTACTGGCATGTCCCCATTCATCCTCGGTTCCGGCGCTTTTCCCGGCCTTCCAGGTGGGATCGGACACGTGGGAGTTCACCAGACTGCCCTTCGGCCCCTCCATCGCTCCGAAGGTTTTACGCGGCTCACCAAGGTGGGGGGCTCAGCGGATGGTGTCTGCAGGGGTCAATTGCCTCATGTATTTGGACGATTAGCTGGTGTCCCCCCCCGTCTCAGGAGGAAACGGTTCGCATGCTGGACCGAGCTTTGGCGGTGGCGGGGGAGATGGGGTTTTTAGTCAACAAGGGAAAGTCTGTTCCTTACCCCCCCTCCCCGCATTACTTGGCTGGGCATGCAATGGGACTCCGTTCGGCTGCGGTCCGCATCTCGGGGGGAAAAAGCGGCCAAGCTTCATCAAAAGCATCTTCCGGGCCTCGGTGTCCCGTTTTTGTCAAGGAGGCATTTGGGGGTCCCTTCTCGGCTCGCTCAACTTCGCCGCAGAAGTCACTCCCCTAGGCCGCCTTCGTCTCCGTCGCCTTGTCCGGGTGGTGAACACAGCCGTTCCGGTGCGGCCCCGCGACTTGCTCGGCCCGTCCCTCCCCTGGCCCCCACACTACTGGAAAGAGTGGTTGGTGGACAGCGGTTTCTCCGCGTGGACGGGGTGGCTGCCTCCCGCCCCCTACGGTCTTCGTGATGTCGGATGCGTCGGACGGGCGGGTGGGGCTACCATCCTCCGACGGCCGGCAGGGTTTCAGCGGGTGGTCCGGGGTGGAGCGCAGACTCCACATCAACGTCAAGGAGTGCTGGTCCCTCTTCTCTTCCTCCGATTGAACCCGATCCCAGAAGGGGCGGCTCTCTGCTTCGAGATGGACAACCTGGTCGCGGTCCAAATGTCTCGCCCGCCAAGGGACATCCAGATCCGCCCTTCTGTTGTCCCTTTCGGAGCAGATCTTCGGCCTGGCGGCCCGTTTCCACCTTCATCTGTCTGCCAGGGTTCTGCCGGGAGTGGAGAATGTGTGGGCCGACGCCCTGTCTCGCTTCAGGGGCTCGTCGCTGGAGTGGCAGCTTTCACCCGGAGTGCTTTGCGGCTCTCTGTCGGCGGTGGGGTTTCTCCGGGTGGACCTCTTCGCGTCCCGCCGCTCTGCCCAACTACAGGCCTTTTTGACGAGGGGGGACCGGACAGCTGCGGGAGGCCCGGACGCCCTCACGGAAAACTGGAACAGTGGCGCCATGTTTACCTGTTTCCCCCCTCCCTGCACCAGTGTCCTCCTGAAGGTATGCAACAAACTGCGTTCCTACAGGGGCAAGGTGACCAGGTGGCTCCTCTCTGCCGGCGCAACCGTGGTTCTCCGAAATGAAGGGCCCGGGTCCCTCCCCGGTTCCTCTAGGGGCCCTCGCTTTGTTTGGAGGAGCTCCCGGGCCCGGCTTCTTTCCACCTTGAAGCTACACGCCTGGAGTTTCTCCGTACCTCTCTCCGTCGGACAGTCTTGGACGCGGTAGCGGAGGACATGTTGGCGGGTCTTTCGCCCGTCCTCTACGAGACAGTATCAGTCCGGAGACCACCGAGAGACAAGGCCTGGTGATCGCCCGTGACGTCACACCATAAGGATGCCCCCCGCCTCCCCTCCCCCACAAGTTTTACCCACCTAATATAATGTGTTATCAGTATAAAGATATACTGTTTTTCTTCGGAAATGTTTTTTTCTATAATATTATCAAAAAAAAAACCGTAAAAAACACAAAGAAAGGCCATTATGAGACTTTCAAGAAATATGCATTAACTTAAACTCTTCGCCATTTAATATTTTGCTCCCCAAAAATTTTTTCATGGAGAATATCAAAAAGAAGCGGAGTTTAAAATTTGCTTTCCATTGAAAATATTTCGTTTAGTGATAAATGAATTAGCGGCATGCATAAAATAGCGTTAACTAAATATAAAAAATCATGAAATCGGTAATTTCCTACCTAATATATGTTTATCAGTATAAAAAAATATATACTGTTATCTTCGGAAATGTTTTTTTCTATAATATTATCAAATAAAAAACCGTAAAACACATTAAAGAAAGCCATTATGAGATTTTCAAAAATATGCATGAACTTAAATTTTTTCGCCATTTAATATTTTGTGAAAAAAATTTTTTTACAGGGAGAATATAAATAGAAGAGAATTTAATTATTTTTCCTTTGATATTTTTCCTTTTCTGAAAAATAAATTGAACTATGCAAAAATTAGGTTAACTAAAAAAAATAACATCATGAAATCGGGAAATTCCCCGATTTTGGGAAATTTTTTTGCTAAAAACAAAAAGGTAAAAACCCGGGCTTTAGGCCCGGTTCCCACCTTCCCGCTTGTACGGTGCCATACAACGCAAAGAGTCAAAATGACATCACAACAAATCTCCCGCCCGCCGTACCGCTGTAGGGCCCCCGTACAAAGTTAAATTAAAGTATCTCCCCCCGCTGGCGGTGTCCGCCGAGCGGATTTTCCAACTGTGCCCTTTTTTACCACAAATACCACAAAAGGGGTAATGAGGTGACTCATTTTTTAGCGGTTTTTATTGTAAGACGGCCTACAAGGGGGTGATGGGAACCGGGCCTTAACGGGCAAACAGGGGAGGAAAGTGGAGTTTGTTGGTCCTCCAGTTTGCTTTTCCCCGCGCTTTTGCCTGCACAGCGAGGCTGTGACGCCCACGTGAGGACCCCTTTTTCTTTTTTAATCGTTTTTGAGTTTTTTTTAATGATTAATTGGGGGATATTAATAGTTTTTTGGTTTTTTTAATAGTTGCGTTGTTTTAAAATTCCCCTTTACTTCCCTAAAAAGGATAAAATTTTTACCTATCCTATTTTAGATAGGGTACTCCGGGGTTTGTGGGGGAAAACACGCTCGATTCACAACCGAAAGTCCCAAGTTCGACCCCCCGGGCGGAGGGGGAAACAGAGGGGGCTTTTTACCTTTAAAAAACCCGACCCCCGTCCCCCCGCAGGAATGGGTACCGGGGTTGTTGCCGGGGTTTTTGTAACCCGCCTTCTGGGGTGCTGGTTTCCCCCCCAACACTATAAGCACTAGCGAAGTTAGGGGTAGTCTGAGAGAGAGCTGCCCGGACTCTGGTCAGTGGGACCTCTCAGCTGCGTCAATAGACGAAATTTTTCAAACATCAAACATCAACTCATCTCATTTCCCCCAAAATTGCATAATCTGTTTTTTAGTGTGTTTATATTACTTTTGGCACTTCTGTCTCTCTCTCTGTCTATATCTCTCTGTTTGTCTTTATCAACCTGTCTGTCTGTCTTCTCTTTAATATGTTGTATATATATATTCTCTTGCTCTGTCTGTCTTTCTGTTCTGTCTCTCTCTCTCTTCTCTGTTTGTCTGTCTCTCTCTCTCTCAGTTGTTGTCTGTCTGTCTCCTCTTCTTACCCCGTCCTCTTCTCTCTCTCCTCTTTTCTCTCTTTTTCCCCCTGTCTGCCCTCTCTCTCTCTCTTAATTACGAAGAGGATAAAGCGAAATGGACGCAAAATTCGACAAAAAACGAAATTTTTCCATTGTTTTTTGAGTACCATTGACAATTTTGATTAATATAAGAAATTTTTTATAGATACCCCTATTTGTATTTTGTCCTTTTTTATTTGGTACCAAAATTTAACCCCTTCAGCCCTTCTTTCCTTTACTATAAAAAACGCCCCTGTTAGCCATAAAAAACGAAAAGAAAAATTAATATACAAAAATGTTAGTGAAAAGGTCTAAACGGGGAATAGCTATAAAATATTGTTATATTCATACTAATCGTCAAAATGGTCCCAAATTACAAGGGAAAAATTACGTTCTGGGCCTAAAGGGGGTTGGGTGGCGACAAAGGGTTACAATTAAGGGGTAGATAGGTGGGAGATATATAAAAAAAAATAGAGATATGGGATTAACAAATTTTAGTATGATATCAGAAATTTTGCTGATGATACTAAGGGGGTGGGATTATTGGATCACAGTCCTGATGAAAAACATTTGCGGGGAACTTAGATAAACTTAATGAGTGGGCAGCAGATGGAATGGAATTTAATATTGTAATCAGCGTTATGAATGTTGGGAGGAAAAACCCTGGTAATAGAAAACCATAGGCAATGTACGCTGAAAATCCGGGGGAGAAAAATTTGGGTAGGGTGAGCCCAGCCCCCGACCTAGGAAAAAAAATGTATTTAGGCTAGAAAAAGAGCTAAAAATGTTGGGTTCATTACCCGGAGTGTTAAAAGTAGAAATGCTGAGGTCATTCTAAAACTGTATCGGGTCTAACCTTTTCACTCTAAAATTAAAACAATAACTTCAAATTAAAATAACTGATGTTTAAAATTTAAAAAAACTGAAGTTTTTTAAAATTTAAAAAACTGAACTTTTTAAATTAAAACAACTGAAGTTTTTAAATTAAACAAACTGAAGTTTAAATTAAAAAAAAACTGAAGTTTTAAAAAAAAGCAACTGAAAATTTAAATTAAAAAACTGAAAATTTTTAAAATTAAAACGAAGTTTTTAAATTAAAAATAAGTTTTAAAAAAAAACTCAAAGTTTAAATTAAAACTGAAATTTAAAATTAAAAAAACTGAACTTCAAAATTAAAAAAAAAAATCATCTATTATATTTTGAAATTCATTTTTTTTATTTTGAAGTTCTGTTGTTGTAATTTGAGAGTGAAAAGGTGTATTACGAAAAACCCCCAAAAAATAACATATATCTTTCCCGCAAAATTTTTTTATCTTTACCCGGTGTGCCAGCAAAAGGGAAGAAGGGAAAACATTATTGATGAAAAGTAGACCATTCTTTTAAATTTTTGTCACAGCATACTACATAGATAAAGAGCACAGATGAGAACGTATAGCTATTCCGTGTAGGTTACACACATCTTTACTTATACTAAAAAAAACTAAAGTTACTTTTTGAAAATATATTTTTGCCGAAAAAAATAGGAGTGTAACTTATCGGGGAAAGACTTTTTTTTTAAGGCAACAGCAGAGAAACCTTTAAAACCCTGGATACATTTATTAAAGTCAACTGCCCTGCCAACCCAACAACTGCGGGGGCCATTACCCCCCTCACAGAACACAAGGGCCGGCTACCCCAACCATGAAACAACTCCCCCCCACCCCCCACCACCCCCTTGCCACACAGGACACCTCCCACAGGTAGGGGTAAACCAATTTGTCCACAAAAACCACACCACCTCAAAAGTGGATCTTTCATTCCCGGAAATATCACCCTTTGTCTTGAAACATTTCCTACAAATATCACACTTGAACTCCCGAAAGCCAGGGGTTTTAAAAGGTGTTTTGTTATTTCTTGTGGTATAAAACATTTTCCCCACTTAAACATTCATGTTTCCCTAACACCAAGTTTTTTCGGGGGTGGTTTTTTTGGTGAGGTTACTCTTTGTAGAAAAATCTTTTCCCACACTCAAACACATAATTCTTAACACCCTTTTGTGTCAGGGTGTGTGTGGTGAGCTCACTCTTTGAGTAAATTTTTTCCCACCTCTAACATTTATAATTTTTAAAACCCCCACTGGTGTCAGGGTGTTTTTTGGTGACTCACTCCTTGTGTAAATTTTTTCCCACACTCAAAAAAATTCAAATTCTTTACACCCACTGTGTGTCGGTTGGGGTGGTTGGGGAACTCTTTTGGGTAACATTTTCCCCACCTCTAAAAAATCTTTTTAAACCCCACTGTTGCAAGGGGGGTTGTGGGAGGGAACTCTTTCTAGAAAATGTTTTCCCACACTCTAAACTTTCAAATTTTAAACACCACTGTGTGTCGGGGTGTGGTGAGGTCACCCTTTTAAATAAATCTTTTCCCCCACTCAAAAAACATTCAAATTCTTAACACCATGTGTGTCGGGGGGTGTGTGGTGGGGGAACTTTTTGAAAATTTTTTCCCCCACACTCTAAACATTCATAATTCTTAACACCACTGTGTGTCAGGGTGTTTTTTGGTGAGGCTACCCTTTTCAAAAAAATTTTTTTCCCCATATCTAAACATTCATTTTTTCTTAACCCACTGTGTGTTGGGTGTGTGTGGTGAGGGCTCTTTTACAAATCTTTTCCCACACTCTAAACATTCAAAATTCTTACACCGGGGTGTCGGGGTGTGTGTGGTAAAGTAACTCTTTCTAGCAAATTTTTTTCCCCCTCTCTAAACATTCATAATTCTTAACCCCACTGTGTGCCCCGGGGTGTGTTTGGTGGGGTACCCTTTTCAATAAATCTTTCCCACTTAAACATTCTAATTCAACACCACTGTGTTAAAGGAAATTTTTTTGCTCAAGCTGACCTTGCATTTGAATTTTTGTCACACTGCGGCATTCAGCCACTGTCTCCCTTTGTGCCTAGCTCCTGCCCCCAGGTATTTTGCCATCACACCTGTGCCCCCCACACCGAGGCAGACTGCCCCTGCTGCTCCCGGCCACTATGGCTGCCCGCCCCACAGCCTCCACCGCAGCAAACCCCGCCACACACGGGGCGGCCGTCCTGCGGGAACCCCGGGGATCCGAAGCGAGCCGGGTCAGTGCCGGGCGGAGCAGCCGGGTTGGACTGTGACCCTCACACCCGCACGTGGGGACAGTCAGGACAAGGAGCCACGCGCTGCCCCGCACTCTGTTTTTGCCTGCGGGGCCACACCCTCTTCCTGCCTCACTCACACCAACTTGGAAGGGCCCCTCCTCCCCCTCCCCCTCCTGGCCCCTCATCAAGAGTCTCATTCCCCATGGCAACCAGCCCCGTCCTCACACGGCCAGGACCAAGGCCTGCACCTCCCCCAACACAAGAGCAAAAAGAAAAGTGCACGTGGGGGTTTGGGTTGGCAACATTTAGGTTTAGGATTCTTCCAAGGCTAGGAGGTTAATACGCCAGGTTAGGATGAGTTTAGAAACAGCCTGACTTACCTAAGAGGGGGAAAGGAGGGGGGGGGGGCAGCCAGGCCATAGTTGTTACGCCATTTTGGTTTATTCCTATATTTTTTAAACACGTACGGGCAGGCTGTGATAGGGGTTTTTTTCCCCGGGTTTGACCACATTTGGTATTATTCCAGATTAACACCCAATTTTCCTTTTTGGGGACAAAAATTTTTTTTTCGTTGATTTTTGCTTTGAATAAAAATGTTAACCGTTTCTGTCGCAAATTTAAAAAAAAAAAATTTTGTAAGGGAAAGGTTTTGGTTAGTTCAATTATTATTTTCTTTTTTTTTTGCAAAAAAAAAAAAAATAATAAAATTTCGACTTAAACGGTTACATGAATTCAAAAACATCAAAAAATCACCGAATTTTTTTTTTTTGTCCCCCAAAGGAAATTCGTGTTCATCTGGGAAAATTTCCGAAACTTTTTTGAGACTAACATAAATGAGTGTTGTTGTGTCCCCCTAGTGGGGGGGCGTACGAATTTTCGTTTCGATACATTTTCCAAATACTTTTCAGTCGGTATCGGAAGTTCGAGTACCGAACCAATACTTTGCTTGAAGTATTGGTTATATGAGTAACTACCTTGTATAAAAAAAAAATAATGTAATAATAATAATAACAAAAAAAAAAAAATAATATAAATAATAATTATAACAAGATAATATTTAATTTTTTTCATTATCATAACAACAAATACTACTACTCCCAAAAATTTTTAGGATTAGCATTTTTTGGGTTCATATATATTATTTCAGCGAGGATGGTTATTTAAAACAAGTAATTTTGCATTCCTTTTTAATTGCACACATTTTCTAAGGTATACATAATTCTGCAGAAATTAACACAATATTCTTTGGAATTTCTTTTGGCAAACGATATTTTAAGTGTTCTATAATTGAAAATAAATTTATATATTCAACAAAAACATGTTTAATTTTCCCTCTTCCCCTGTAACTGTGATACAAAATTAGCATTTTTCGCGCGAAAATATTTAAAAAAAAATTCACGTTACCTTTTAATTTTTTTTAGGGTTTAATGTTGGTATTACTGCGTTTTATAATTTCATATAAACAAAATCATATTAACATTTTTGGTTTTATGCGGCACGCCCATCGGATTTTCCCGCCCCGCTTTGAAAACAACGTTCTGAAGGAAATGAGGGTACAATACCAAGATATTTTTTTGGCCAAATTTTGGAGGAAAATTTTTAAACTTTAAAAAAGACGTGTGTGGAAATTATCCCTAAACCCCTTCTAATTGGAGAGTGGTGGTTTTTTCCCCCCCCCCCCCTTGTGAGTGAGGTATTTTCCCTCGTTATAGGGGGGTGTGGTAGGAATGTATATATAATTAAAGGTAATGGGTAATATTGATAAATTTAATAAATGAAAATACGGGGATAAAAAAATTTCCCAGGGGTTTAATAAAATTCCCTTTAAAAATAATTAGCCCCTTAAATTTGGGAGGCGGTCTTGGTTGTCGCCCTAAAATATAGCCCCAAGTTTTCTGTACGTGGTATAGGTGGGTCGATCGCTGCCGCCGCCCCGGGGGAGAAAAAGCCCCCCAACCCCCTCCGTGGGGAAAACATAAAATTGTTAATAGACTGCTTGTCTAATTTACGGACAGTCCCCCCCAAACCCCCTCCGTGAGGTTTAACAAAATCAAATATACGTGTTTCCTTTGTTACAAGTAAAAGTAAAACCCAGCCCTCCGTGGGTTTAATATCTTTCTCTGATTAAATATGAAGAGATTTTTGTACATATTTAAATTTTTGTACATATAGTGAAAAACAATAGGAATGTGTTAAGAACAACACCCGATGATGCCGTGCATCATAACTTTGGTGTGAAAGCCCTTCTGACGCGTAACCCAAACTCACCTCCGCCCACCGCTTTTTTGTATTTCACGGGCGGCCCCGAACACGGGCGACCAATCGGATACAAGCCATTGCAGTATTAAAACAAGCCTACAGCCCATTTTAACCCACTACCCGATAAGTAACCAGTTAGTTGATTATCTAGGGTAGGAGTCGGGGGAGGGGGTATATGGGTTTGATGTTTTGTAAAGAACTTTTAAAATTAAAAAAATGTATGTGACAAAAATTCCCAAAAGTGTTTTTTAACACGTCTTGTCTGCCAGTCAAGGGGGGAAAGTGGCAGGCGGCAGCTCAATACCATCTCTCCCCCAACTGATAGTAATGCAATAACAAGGTTTAAAGCCCCCCCAAACACAACGAAAATATGATGGGTCAGTAATTCAGGGTCATTAAAAACCGGGTATTTCATACGAAGCAGAAGTCAAGCATCCCACTCATTTTAAAATTACCCCCGCAAACACACAACATGACGTGGGGAGTTCCCAGACAAAAAAAATTATTTGGTGGTGGCATTTTTTTACTTTCTTGTAAAATTTTTCAAAATATTTTTGCACATGCTAAAGTAAAACGGATGAACAAAAAGAAACGGTTTCAAGCGGGAAAAAGCGGAGTTTTTTAGAAAGGAATAGGGAAAAACTGGTTCAAAAATGGGGTGGTAATAAATGGAAGGGTTCGTAGACGGGTAGTTAGGCTGAGTCTTGGGGAGCTTTAAAGGGGGAGCGGGATAGGTTCAGGGGAGGGGGAAAAAGGTGGATGTAGGTAGTGTTGGGTGACAGGAACTCCCACGTGTAGGCCCGGGGCCTCTTGTAGCTTCCTTATTTTCTTTTGTTATCACGGCGCTGTAGTTGACCGTTTCCTCAGGGAAGGAACAGGGAGGCGGAGACGGCGCGTTCCCGGGAGGGGTGGACGCCCCCCGCCGCCCGCGGGTGGGCGGTCCACAGTTTTTAAAATTAGACTGTGGACAGGTCAAAGGTGGTGAACGTTTAGGGGGATGAGTCGGACTGAAACACTACACGGTGGGAGTAAGCGCGGACACTGCAAACAGAAATGTTCAATAGTCTCCGGAACTTCATGCACCCGGGGGAGTGGGGTTTAGGGGGGAAAACAGAGACGATGTAGGTAGCCGTGAGGGGTTTGTGGTGCCCAGCGGGGGCCGGGGGAGTGAGATCAAGGACGCGGGATTTTTTTCCCTTATTCCGGCTAGGGGGAAGAGTCACTGCGGTATTGCCCAAGGAGGTGATGCGGAGGTCATCGCCGAGCGTGTTATTCATGGGGGAGGGGCAGACCCGGGAATGAGGCTGTGGCTGGGGAACGACAGAGGGAAAGGGGGTGTTTGGTTGACCTCTGACAACCCCTCCTGGCAGCACTCTGCTACCTCTTTTGTCGGGGAACCCAGCGTGGGAGGGAACCCACTAAAGACAATATCCCACCCTCTGGGTTAAGGTGGGGGGGCCCCTCTGGATGGGTGGATGATGGGGGGTGGCGGGAAAGAAGGTGGGTGAGGAGGGGGATTGTGTAGATCACACCCTTTCCCGCCGTATGACGGGCGGGAAATGTGTGAGGGCCTGGGTGCGTTTGAGAGGAAGAATTTGATGGTGTGAGCCGCTCAAACCCCTTTCCCCAAACCCCAAGTACTCCCCAAAGGGGACTTTTACCTCCGTAGCGCCTCAAAGGGAGATGCTAAAACTTTTTTTTCCTTTGCTAGGACGCGGGCTAAGGGGGGTTCGGGAGCCCCTTTTAACTCCTAAGGGATAAAATTTTTGAAGCGGCTAGACGTAACAAACAATAAATTTACAAGTTGTATCACTATACTTTATGTTTTTTGTGTATTTTTTTGACCATTTCATGCTTGTGTTTGAAATGGATGTGTTTATTGCTTTTTGCTCCATATATCCCCCAAAAATGGGGTATGCGGGCCGTGTCCCCGGTTGTGCCGGGTCGTATCGGCCCCGGGGGAGGGCCCTGGTTTCGGGAAAAACGGGTGAAGCCGATGTTCGGCCTGCCGGGAACTGTATTCGGGCCCAAATTATTGTAAATTGTACAGGCCCAACACAGTCTTTTTGACCGGCCCAAGGATAATATTTAAGTGGATGTGACATGATGGCCCCGGGCCCAAGGGTTAAAAAGGGTTCAAAGCTCGGATTAAGGATAATTGTTGATTATTTGGTGGGTGAAACGTAGCCAGGCAGGATCACTGTTTGGGCCCCTCGACCCCCTTTTGACGGCATTGTCTGAAGCCAAAATTTAAAATATTTCCCGTGGAAGTGGCCGGGCGCCGCGGCGTTTCATTTCGCTCTTACAGGCCTTCAGGTGAGGATCGACTTCATCACTCCACACAGACTTATAAAGGTACGTAGAAAGGGGGGTAAACTTGAAATGATTTAAAAGCTCAAAATAAAGACAAGACTTATAAAAGCCTCAGAACTTTGCCTTTTCCCCAATAAATTCTAGAGTCCCCTTTCCCCCCCCAATTAGTGTTTTTTTTTTTCCCCCCGACCTTAAAAGATCATTTTTTAGTCCTCTAACACGTAAAAAATAAAGTGGGGGAAAAATCCCCTTCAACCCCCCTGCCCCCCCCAAATGACCCCATCCTTTGGATCCCCCAAATAATTTTAGAACCTAAAACCCACTATAACTTTACCAAAACCCTTTCC
>JACEEZ010011133.1:0-5000 GCA_016584305.1 Chionoecetes opilio
AATATAATTTAACATTTTTATATATAGTATAAATAAAATAAAATATATATATAATATATATATATTTAAATAATATAAAATATAAAAAAAAATTATATATATATAAAAATATATATATATAAATTTTAAATATATATATATATATATATATATATATAATATATAATATATATATATATATATTTTATATATATATATATATATATAAATATATATATATATATATATATATATATATATATATATATATATATTTATATTTATATTTATATATATATATATATATAAATATAAAATATAAATATATATATATAAAATATATATATATATATATATATATATATAAATAAAAAATATATATATATATATATATATATATAATATATATATATATATATATATAATATATATATATATATAAAAATATATATATATAATATAATAAAATATATATATATATATATCAATATATATATATAATATATATATAAAATCAATATATAATATATATATATATATACTAGCAGAAAGGATGCCCTCCGGGCAACTTTCTCTAGCTCCTGCGGAGGGCTGGGGCCTGCGGCCCACTGGGGGCCTGCTGCCCAATTGGGGGCCTGCGACCATGTTGTGTTATGTTGATACCTCTTAGCATTACCCAGCCAGGTAAAATGAAAAGGGAAAATGTCTCTAAAAGTATTGCTTCACATAAATATGAATTTAAATTTAAAAAAACTTAAAAATACTATCGCCAATTTGATAAGAAATTGTTGCCTTCAATATTTGGTCGAATTTTGTGTTCAATAAATTTAGATTGGCATGTTAGATTGGCACTTTCAGCTTCTTCTCAGACTTTTTCTCAAAATTACGTCACATTTGAAGACGGTTTTGACCCGAAATTGGTGAAGGAAGTGAGAAAAAACTATTCCAGCCCCCCAAGTCGATAACGGCCAACAAATTTGGACTACAAAGTCAATTCTCTATCTCGCACGGTTTAACCGCTACAGCTGGGTTTTTTTGGGTTTTTTTTGCTTGCCACGCCCACCGGTGTCGGACACGTCCCCTCAAAAAAATCTTCCATCCCCCAAGTCGATCACGGCCAACAATTTTGGACTGCAGTATTAAGTCTGTACTCGCCACGGTTTAATAGCCACAGCCGTTTTAAGTTTGTTTTTGCTGGCCACGCCCACCAGGGTCGGTCACGCCCATCGAAACATAGCCGATGTTCTCCGCTGGGTCATGAGGATTCCAAATATGTGCGGCATGTGGGGTTTTTTGGCCATCTGTAGCCGAGTCTATAACGAACATACAGACACACGGGACAGACAGACAAATTTTGGAGATATTTTATATATATATATATATATATATATATATATATTAGTGATGGATCAAGTGTGGATCGAGTTTTTTTCAACAACCGTGGTTGCGGTTGTTTTTTGCGGTTGTCGAATTTTCTACAACCGCGATTGAGGTTCCGGTTGCGGTTATCACACTTATGACAATCGCGGTTGCGGTTATCATATACTAGAAAAATGCGTAATTATGAACTGGAATATTACGTTATAGTGCAATTTAGCCACACTTGGTTCATAACATATACTAAATATCTTATGTTGAACACAAGTTTTGCAACACACAAATAGCGGTAAATTATATGTACTGTCAATAATGAAGTATATTGTAAACTTATATAATATATAAACTACGAGTTTTAAGTGAATTTTAAGTTCATGCATATTTCTAGTCTCATAATGGCATTTATATAGTAGAGGGGTAAATATATGAAAATAACCACCTAACTGCAAAATAATTGATACAAAATGTGTTTTAACGAATTCCACTACATCTGAATATGTTTAAAAACATACTAAAACTCGTGAAATCCTGCTTCGAGAAATATATTGTTTTCAATGAAGTATGTGGCACCGAGAGCAAAAAAAAAGAAAAAAACTCACTCATTTGATGTAATGGAATAGCAGAAACTACAGGTTTCATCGATTTCAGAGGCAGATCGTATGATTTAATTTCAAGACACCATTGGAAGATACACGGTACGAGGTACGCAGATCACATAAAAAAATCTTTCATATTCATATAAGACAAATTGTTTATCAGTACCTGGTCAGATTCGAACCCGAGCACAGGGTGTCTTAGCCACCTCGCTGTACGGGGATTAGAAGGTTTGAAAGGTTTGAAAGGTTTGAAAGGTTTGAAAGGTTTATTATACTCCAGCGACCCCGAGACGGGGTATACAGAGTAATCACTAAACAAAGAAAATAGACACCATTTAAAACCCAAACTCAAACATATATCATATATCTATTCCTAACTAAGTTATATTTTCAAAACACTTCAAAATACAACAAACAAACTTGGCTAAATTGTACATAGTACGCGTATTTGTAGTGTCAAACAACTGTTGCATTTTCAGAACATTTGGGTTATCATGATAATATTTCTTGAGGTATAATCTCCTCTTCTCCTCAAAGTGCTTACACCTAAATAAATAATGAAATTCATCACCAATCTCATTTGCAGTACATATAACACATAACCTTTCATTTTATACTAACATTATTGTACCTTCCAACTACAACTGGTAATTTGCTGTTTCCACATTTAAATTTACATATATTAATAGCATACTGTTTAGGCAATTTCAATAAGTAGTTCTTGAGTTCTGTACACGTAGTCATTAGTCTGTAGGGAAGGGAGACACTATCACCTTACAGATCCTTCCCCCAACCACAGCTCGACAGGGGCGGTCAGTGACTTTCTAAGAGTCACTGGCCGCCCAAAAGGAACACTAAATTGTCCTTTTCTATTGGTTGTAAGAGTAGTCTCAATAAAGTATGAGTCCCATTTCATAAGTAATTCTTGTATTGTTTGTGATGAAGTTTATCATCAAAATATTAAACTAGAAACGTCTTTACCTGTCAAAATTTTTGAACCCAAATGTATGAGCAAGGAATATTACTTTGGTTTTAGGCAACAAACTCCCGAAATCTGTTTCTTCCACTTCACATTTAAAACGAGAAAACCCCGGGGGCCCCCCCAAAAACCAAAAAAAAAAATTTTAAAAAAAAAAAAAAAAAAAATTTCCCCCTTTTTTTTTTGGGGGGGGGGGAAAAAAAAGGGGGGAAAAAAAAAAAAAAAAAAGGGGAAAAGGGGGAAAAAAAAAAAAAAAAAAAAAAATTTTTTTCCCAAAAAAATTTTTTTTTCCCTTTCCCCAAAAAAAAATTTTTTTTTTAAAAAAAAAAAAAATTTTTTTTTTGGGGCCCAAAAATTTTTTGAAGGAAAAAAAAAAATTTTTTTTTGGGGGGTTTTTTTTTTAAAAAAAGGGGGAAAAAAAATTTTTCCCCAAAAAAAAAAAACCCCCCCTTTTTAAAAAATTTTCCCTTTTTTTTTTTCCTTAAAAATTGGGCCCCCTTTTAAAAAAAAATTTTTTGGGAAAAAAATTTTTTTTTTTTTTCCCCCAAAAAGGGGGGGGGGGGTTTTTTCCCCCCCCCCAAAAAAACCCCCCCCCTTTCCCCCCGGGGGGAAAAAAATTTTTTTTTTAAAATTTTTTTAAAAAAATTGGGCCCCCCAAAAACCCTTTTTTTTTAATTTTTAAAAATTTCCCTCCCCCCCAAAAATTTTTTTTTTAAAAAAAAAACCCCCTTGTTTAGCAAAAAATTTTTTTTTAAAAAAAAAATTTTTTTTTAATTAATTTTTAAAAACCCTTTTTTTTTTAAAATTTTAAAAAAAAAGGGCCCCCCCTTTTTTTTGGGGGGGGGAAAAAAGGGGGAAAAAATTTTTTTCCCTTTTTTTTTTTTTTAAAATTTTTTAAAAAAAACTTTTTTGGGGGAAAAAACCCCAAAAAACCCCCCAAAACCCCCCCTTTTCCCCCCCCCCCAAATTTGAAAGAAAAAAACCCCCTTTTTCCCCCCCCAAAAAACCGATTTTTTTTTTAAAAAATAAAAAAAAATTTTTTGGGGGTTTTTAAATTTTTTTTTCCCAAAAAACCCCCCCAAAAAAAAAAATTTTTTTTTTTCCCCTTTTTTTGTTTTAAAATTTTTCCAATTTTTTTTCCCCCCCCAAAAAATTTTTTAAAAAAAAATTTTTTTTAAAAAACCCCCCAATTTTTTTTTAAAACCACCCCCCCTTTTTTTCCCCCCCTTTTTCCCCCCCCCTTTTTTTTTTCTTTTTTTTTTTTTTAAAAAAAAATTTTTTTTTAATTTTTTCCCCGGAAAAATTTTTGGGGGGTTTTTTTGGGGAAAAAAATTTTTGGGGGGGGAAAAAAAAAAATTTTTTTAAAAAAAAAATTTTTTTTTTTTTAAAATTTTGGGAAAAAAAATTTTGGGTTTTTTAAAAAATTAAAAAAATTTTTTTTTTTTTAAAAAAAAGGCCCCCAACCCCCCCAAAACCCCTTTTTTTTTTTTTAAAAAAAAAAAAAATTTAAATGGGGGAAAAAAAATTTTAAAAAAATTTTTTTACCCTTTTTTTTTTTTTTTAAAAAAAAAAAAAAAAAATTTTTTTTTTTTTGGGGGGAAAAAAAAAAACCCCCCGGAAAAAAAACCGGGGGAAAAGGGGGAAAAAAAAAAAGGAAAACCCCCCAAAAAAGGAAAAAAAAAAAACCCGGGGCCCCAAAACCCCTTTAAAAAAAAAAATTTTAAAAATTTTTTTGGGGTTTTTTTTAAAAAAAAAATTTTAAAAAAAAAAAAAAAACCAAAAAAAAAAAATTTTTTTAAAAAATTTAAAAAAAAAAAAAAAATGGGGGGGGTTTTTTGGTTTTAAAAATTTAAAAAAAAATCCCCAAATTTTTTTTGGGGCAAAAGGGGGGGGCCCCCAAAAAAAAACCCCCTTTTTGGGTTTTTTGGGGGGGGGGGGGGAAAAAAGGGGGGGAAAAATTAAAAAAAAAAAATTTTTTGGGGCCCAATTTTTTAAAAAAGGGGGGTTAAATTAAAAAAAATTTTTTTTTCCCCCCCCAAAAAAAAAATTTTTTGGGGGGTTTTTTTTTG
>JACEEZ010011133.1:7500-27500 GCA_016584305.1 Chionoecetes opilio
AAAAAAAAAGGGGGAAAAAAAAAAAAATTTTTTTTTAAATTAAAAAAAATTTTTGGAAGTTTTGGGAAAAAAAAAAATTTTGGGGTTTTTTGGGGGGGGGTTTTTTTTTCCCCGGGGGGGGTTTTTTTTGGTTTTTTTAACAAGGGGGGGGGGGGGGGGTTAAAAAAAGGTTTTTGGGGGGTTTCAAAAAATTTCCCCCCAAAAGGGGGGGAAAAAAATTTTGGGCCCTTTTTCCCAAAAATTTTAAAAAAAGGGGTCCTCCCCCCCCCCCCCCCCCGGAACCCCAAAAATTTCCCGGGTTTTTTTTTTTTTAAATTTTTAAAAAAAATTTTTTTCCTTTTCCCCCAAAAAAATTTTTTAAAAAAAAAAATTTTTTTTTTAAAAAAAAAAAAAAGGGGGGGGTTTTTTGGGGGAAAATTTTTTTTAAAGGGAAAAAAATTTTTTGGGGTTTTTTTGGGGGGGCCAAAAGGGAAAACCCAAAAAATTTTGGGGGGGAAAAAAAAAAAATTTTAAAAAAAAGGGAAGGGGGGGGGGAAAAAAAAATTTTTTAAAAAAAAATTTTTTCCAAAATGGGGTTAAAAGGGGAAAAAGGGGGAAAAAAAAACCCCCCAAATCCCCAAAACCCCTTCCCCCTTTTGGGGTTACGAGGGGGGAAAAAACCAAACCCCCCCCCCCAAACCCCCAAAAAACCCCCCCAAATTAAAATTTTGGGGGCCCGGGCCCAAAAACCCTTTTTTTTAAAGGCCCCAAAAAAAGGGAAAGGGCCCCCCCAAAATTTTTTTTTTTTAAAAAACCAAAATTTTGGGAAAAAAACCCCCCAAAAAACCCTTAAAAAAAAAAATTTTTTTTAAAAAAAGGGGAGCGTTTAAAATATCCCGCTCGCACCAAATTCATAGAGGCGTTTTTTTCTTTATATTTTTTCGGGAAAAATACTTTTCATAAACGTTTTTGTTATTGTTGTTTTTTTCAACATTAGCCTCCTGTCGCTCACTGGGCTCCCTTTATTTTTTCACTGTAGATAAAAAGTAAAAATCGCCAGGACAAATTTTTTTTTTGTTTACCGCGTGGGTGGGGGTTAATATTTCCCTTTCTACATCTATGATTTCAGGAAAGTTTGGGGGTATATGGGCTACTGGGGGACTCTTTTGGGCATTTTGTGTTTTCATCTGTTTTAAAGGTTTTGGCTAAAATGAAAAAAAATTCAAAAAATATCTAAAAGGGCTACCCAAAAATAAAGCGCCCCCTAGTGGGATTTTTTGAGGTCCTTTCCTCTGGCGTCGTCCCCGAAAAAAAAAAGAGTAGTGAAATTTGAAACCGTATAATAAATCGCAGATTACAAAAACATTTAAAAAAATGCTGAAAAAAGGGGTTTGATTAACAGTCAGATATAAATTACTGTGTATCTCTTCAGTGGAAAATACAAACAGTTTCTAATGCATAAATTTGTAATATAGGCGCCTGGCGACAGATTTCAGGTTTGGGGGACTTTTCTTTTTTCGGGGATACCCCCTACTTCACAAACTGCATTTTTTTTTAAATTTTTCCATTTTCTCCTTTTAAATTTTTTATTTTTCCCCCAAACATTTTAAATTTCTATATAATTGGGTGAAAATTTTTTCCAAAAAGGTTTTCTTCCAAAAAAAAACAATTTATCTTGGGAATTTTCTCGCGACGCTGTCAGTGGCGAAACTGACGGTTGGGCCCCAAGATCAGCACACTTACGGTTGGGGATCCCCGGGCGGGAACCCGGGTGATCTGGGGTCTAAAAAAAAAAACACTGCTTGGTCGCATCCCCAACCCCGCTGTCAGTCGGTCGGAAAGACCAAAATCAACCCCCCTCACGATCCAAACTTTTTGGAAACCAACCCGATCGTCCCATGGTCGTACGGGCCAGATCGCACCCTTTGGGTGGGGGGGTTTTTGTACCGGCCCAATTTTCCAATTTCTACAAATAAAAAAGATTGGTTTAAAGGGGGTTTTGCAAAACCATAGAAAACAATTATAAAACAATCACCCGCCAGGGAAAGAACAAAAACGCCACCTCTTTGTTCGGTTTTTTTTTTTTTTTTGGGCGTGAAATGCTCTGATCAAATCCCAAGACATATTCGACTTATGCCAAATATGGTTAAATTTTCTTGTTTTACTGAATTTTTCCCAAAGGGCAAAAATAAACTGGTCTGAGGGCACTAAAACCAAAATTACAGAACGTCTGGGCTCGGGTTTATGGGCACAATAATGTGCGGGGGTGTATATAAAAACGCGAGTTTGGGTTTAAGGGCATTGTTTCTTTGGGCGGGTTCATGTCTATGCACTATAAATTTAGCATTTTTTTTCCCCCACAAAGGGGAAATTTTGAACGCAAAAGGTGATTTAAAATCACTAAAAACAGTCAAAAGTGTTGGGAAAATACATGTTTAAAAGGCGTCATTTTTTTTCACCGGGTTTTTGGGTGTGGCGCATTTGTAATACGGGGCCCGGGGCGCCCTAAATTTTTCAAGTCTAGATGATGTGTCTCATAAAGGAAAAATGGGTTTTTTGTTAAAAGTGAAGGGAAAAAAAAACAGATTTTGGGAGTTTTTTGCCTAAAACCCAAAATAATATTCCTTGCTAATTTCATTTGGGTTCAAAAATATTGACAGGTTTAAAAACGTTTTAGTTTAATATTTTTATGATAAAACTTTTATCACAAACAATACAAGAATACTTATGAAATGGGGGCTCATCTTTATTTAAAACTACTTTAAACCCAAAAAAAAGGGCAATTTTGTGTTTTTTTGGGCGGCCAGTGACTCTTTTGGGAAAATCACTGGGCCGCCCCCGTGAGCTGGGTTGGGGGAAGGATCTGGAAAGGGATAGTGTTTTTCCCTTCCCTACAGAAATAAAGACTACGGGGTACAGAACTCAAGAACCCCTTATTGAAATTGCCCTAAACAAATATGTATTAAAAATATGTAAATTTAAATTTTTGGAAACAGCAAATTACAGTTGTTTGGAAGGTACAATAAAGTTTTGTATAGAAGAAAGGTTATGTGTTATATGTATTTCAAATGAGATTGGGGATGAATTCATTTTTTATTTAGTGTAAAACACTTTGAGGAGAAGAGGAGATTATACCCCAAGAAAATATCATGATAACCCCAAAAGTTCTGAAAATGCAACAGTTGTTTGACACTACAAATTTCGCGTACTATGTACAATTTAACCAAGTTTTTTTGTTTTATTTTTTAAGGTTTTTAAAAAAAAAACTTAGTTTGGAATGATATATGAATATGTTTGAGTTTAGGTTTTTAAAGGGGTTATTTTTTTTGTTTAGTGATTTTTTCTTTTATAAACCCCCCTTTGGGGTCGCTGGGGTATAATAAACCCTTTTAAACCTTTCAAAAAATTTTAAACCTTTCAAACCTTCTAATCCCCCCACAGCGAGGTGGCAAGACACCCCCGTGGGTCGGGTTCCCAATCTGGGCCCGGGTTTCTGATAAAAAATTTGTTTATATGAAAATGAAAAATTTTTTTATGTGATTTCGACCCGGACCGTGTATCTTCCAATGGGGTCTTTAAAATTTAAAACATACGATCTGCCTTGAAATCGATGAAAGGTAGTTTTGCTATTCCATTTCAATCAAAAGAGGGGAGTTTTTTTTTTTTTTTTGCTCTTTTTGGGGCCACCAAAACCTTTATGAAAACCAAAAAATTTCTCGAAGCAGGATTTCACGAGTTTAGTAAAGGTTTTTTTAAACAAATTTAGATTTGTGGGAATTTGTTTTAAAAACATTTTGTTAATTTTTTTTGGAGTTAGGGGTTTTTTTTCAAAAAATTTACCCCCTTTTCTATATAAAAAGCCATTATGAAAACTAGAAAAATGCATGAAAATTTTAAAATTTATTAAAACTCGTTAGTTTTTTATATTATATAAAGTTTACAATATTTCTTCATTATTGACAGTACATTTTAATTTACCGGGTATTTGGTGTTGCAAAAATTGTGTTCAACATAAGATATTTAGTATATGTTATGAAACCCAAATGGGGGCTAAAATTTCCTATAAAAGTAAAATTCCCCCCATAAATTTCGCATTTTTTTTAGTTAATTTTATAAACCCCAAAAGCGATTGTCATAAGTGTGATAACCGCAAACCCGGAAACCCCAATCGGGTGGTAGAAAAATTTGACAAAACCCCAAAAAACCAAACCCAAAACCCCGGTTGTGAAAAAAAAAAAACCCCTCGATCCATCCAAAAAAAAATATATTTTATAATATATATATATAATATATAAATCTTTAAAAAATTTTTCTCTTTTCTGTCTGTTTTGCCCGTTGTTTTCGTTATAGACTCGGCTACAGATGGGCCAAAAACCCCCCTGCCGCACATATTTGGAAAACCTCCCTGACCCAGCGGGAAACATCGGCTATGTTTCGATGGGGGTGACCGACCCTGGTGGGCGTGGCCAGCAAAAAAAAAACTTAAAACGGCTGTGGCTATTAAAAAACCCTGCGAGATACAGACTTTTAAACTTTTCAGTCCAAAATTTTTTGGCCCTGTCGACTTGGGGGGGTGAAGAGTTTTTAGGGACCCGGCCCACACCGGTGGGGTGGCCAAACAAAAAAAAACCCCAAAAAAAAGCTGTTTGCGGTTAAAACCCTGCGAGATAGAGGGCTGACTTTGTAGTCCAAAATTTTTTTGGCCGTTATCGACTTGGGGGGGGTGGGGAAAAGTTTTTTTCATTCCTTCACCAATTTCGGCCAAAAAACCCTCTCAAAAAGTGAAGTAATTTTGAGAAGAAGTCTGGGGGAAGAAGCTGAAAAGTGCCAACTAAAGGGCCCAAACTAAAATTTTTTTGAACACAAAATTCGACCAAATTTGGAAAGGGAACAATCCTTTTCAAATGGGGGGATAGTATTTTTAAGTTTTTTAATTTTAAAATTTATATTTATGTGAAGCAATACTTTTTGAGGGCATTTTCCCTTTTCATTTTTCCTGGCTGGGTAATGGTAAGAGGTATCAAAATAAAACCCCAAATGGTCGCAGGCCCCCAAAATTCGGGGAGCAGGCCCCCAGTGGGCCGCAGGCCACAGCCCTCCGCAGGAGCTAGGAGAAAGTTGCCCGGAGGGGATCCTTTTTTGCTAGTATATTATATAAATAATATATATATTATATATAAAATATATTTTAAAATATATATATAAAATTATATAATTATATATATATTAAAATAAAATTTAATTTTAAAATAAAATTTTTATTATATATATATTTTTTATAATATATATATTATATATATATATATATATATATATATTTAATATATTTTTTATATTATATATTTTATATAATATATATATATATATATATATATATAAAATTTTTATTTATATTTATATATATATATATATATAAATATAAATATAAAAATATCCCATAAAATATAAAATATATATATATATATATATATTTATATATTTATATATATATTATAATATATATATAAAAATATATATATATATATATTTTATTTATATTTTAAAATATATATATATTAAAATTTTATTTATAATTTATATATATATATAATATATTTTAAAATATTTTTATTTATATTTATGTATTTTATTTTTTATATATATATATAATAAAATTTTTATATATATATTAATAATATATAAAAATTTTATATAAAATAAATACGGTTACAACTTTGCCCCCGTAAATTAAAATTCGACAGCCACTGCAAACCCGGGGGGCGAGGGGATCATCTTAGATTCACCATCAAACGTCACCTGAAACCCTTGCCTTTTTCTCGGCCCCTTTTCCCTAAATTTATGAAAGTGTTAGGAGCAATTGGTACACGATGGAGGCACAGGACTCAAGGGGTATTTTTAAGGGGAAATTAGGGGGAAGCTACCCAAGGGCCCTATGAGACGGGTTTAAAACACTGGGAGGGCATTCCCCTGGGGCCCTCTTTTGTGGACAAAAAGGCTTAAAACCCCATGGTTTGGGTCAGAGATGGGAGAAAGGGGATCCGGATTCGAGCAATGGTTTTAAGAGTTGAGCAAAATTACAGCACTTTTGAAGGGGGGAAATGACATTAGACCCCTGTTTTAGGCATCAGAGAACGAAATATCCCCCAAGGAAAATGCGAGCAAAGAAAATGAACTGATTGCTTTGGTTTCCCAAAGGGGCAAGTCAGCTGGGGGCTGAATTTTCCAAAAGGGAGAGAAAGGTTTTTCAAGGTACTGATAAATGTCATCGAAAAGGTTTTTTGGGTGATGGGACCTTCTTCGAATGTTTCTGACGGGTTTTCCGATATTTTCTTTCAGGGCATACAATTACTTTAAGTCAGTGATTTTTATGTCCAAGACATGGGTTTAAAATTTTAAAATCAATCACCCAGAAGTATTTAAGAAATTCGAAAAAAGGTTTTTAGTATCCGTTTGCAGCAGCAAGTTTTGGGCAGGGGCTCAGTGGGGGGTCTAGTATCGAGACCTAACTGATGAGGTCATTGAAGACCCGTGGGTATGGGAAAAATGGAAGTGGGAAAGTCAAAAAATCAGAGGGCCCTCGGTACCCTGTCAAGTTCCCAAATTTCAAACAGAGTACAAAAATCCCCAATGCAAGAGTTCACAAACCCCGGGCATAAAATGGCATCTAAAAACACAAGGATTTGGGCAGAGGGGAAAGGGTGAAAAGGGATGTTTCTGTCTGGAAAGGGGATCCCTTTAAAAAAAAATTTTCCCTATATTCACCCTTTTTTTACCAGACTCTTCATTGGGGAAATTTTTGTCATGGTGTTTTGGGGGTGGGAGGCGTGGATGTCTTAATACGAAACTGTTTGGGTGAGGATAATGCAGAAAAAAGATCGGACAACCTGCCTTCAAATTCTCATTTAAAAAGGGAAAGGGTAAAGCCCTTAAAATCTTGGACAAAAAATCTGCTACCAAGGCTGTCTCATCGAACAAATTGGGCTTACCCTTTTTTTTCAAAAGTTACATGGTAGTTTTTTTTTTCAAAAAAGAGGAAAAACAAATGGAAAACGGTTTTGTGGTTTCGAGCTCAGCCCTTTTTCCCCCCTGCCCTTTTTTAAGCCCCAAACATTTTACGAAAAAGGGTAAAAGCCACATTTTGTGACACAATAAAAAGGAAGCAGGGGGTGCCCAAACCCACAGTCAGAAAACCAAAAAAAAGAGACTATGTCCTTTATGGACGATGTCCTTTATTTGTTTTCCCAAAGGGATTCACCATCCCAAATCAGACCACAAAAGATAACAAAGACCTTGGTTGTTCCCAAATAATGGCCCCTCCTCTTTTTGGGGGTTAAATGCACAGATTTTTCTTTGCTACAATGCGATTTTAAAGACTTCAGCAGGAAAGGTTTTCTCCCGTTCACGTTTAAAACCCGAATTCTGCCCCCGACTGAATCCGCTACCAAACTCTACTCCCCCGGCTACTATCCCGATCAGGTTTTGGATGGGAAACGAAGGGGGATTTTATATCAAAAAGGGGAAAAGAAGTCTACAAAATAAAAAGTTTCTCCCCCTCATGTCAAGGGAAAGGAAGCTTGGGTCTAACCCGTCTCTTGGGAAAATCTTCCCTGCAAATGTTCAACTGCTTGTAAACAGGGCCGTGTTCGTGGGAGAAGGGCAGGGACTGTCCCTGCACTACTGTCTCTGGACTGGCAAGCTAGAAGGGAAGGGAACAACCCCCAATATATTCTTCCCGAGGGGTCAGAAGACGATGATGAGTTCACCTGAATGGGAAAACCCCGGCAAACTTTGTTTGCTTAGAATCCCAATTTTAAAACCATTTTCCTACTCATTACCTGATGTTAAATTAGTTATAGATTCTGCATTATTATTATCTTTTTATATAAATAATCTACCAATCACATTTCAACCCCTTTTGTTGAACTCCTTGACCACTAAAACCTAGGGTTAGACACAAAAACCACCTTTTTAGGTTGATTACACATTGAGATACAGCCACAGTAAACTCCTAGTAGCCATGTCGGACGCCATCTTGAAAACAATACATTTCTGGAAGCAGGATTTCACTAGATTTGTAGTATGTTATTAAACATATTCAGATGTAATAGAATCCGTTGAAAAACATTTGTATCTATTATTTTGGGGTTCAACGATATATTGACCCGTCTATAGTGTGTTTTACTGTGTTTTATGTGATAATGTAATAGAACAAACATTTCCGAAGATAACAGTCTATCATTTATACTGATAAATGTATTTGGTAGGGAATAAATGACAATGGAAGTAAACTTTTTCCCTGGGTTCCTCGGTCAGCCTCACGGCAAGAGTCACTTTGTTATTGTTTAGCACTTGATCATGACGTCACGTGCATACTATCTATACTAAGCTTTCACAACCGCAACCGCACTTATGGAACGGCGGTTGCGGTTGCGGTTGCGGTTGTGAAGACCTATAGAAATGCGGTTGCGGTTGTGAATTTTAGTGCGGTTGTAGTGCGGTTGTTGTTCCGGTTACGTTATTTGATCCAACACTAAATATATAATTATATATATATATATTATATATATATATATATATATATATTATATACATATATATATATATATATATATGTATATATATATATATATATATAATATATATATATATATATATATATATATATAATACATATACGTATATATATATATGTTATATATATATAATATATATATGTATATATTATATATATATATATATATATATATATATATATATATATTATTTTTTTTTTTTTTTTTTTTTTTTTAAATACATTTGTGCCTATAGCGCCTGTAGGCAGTGGTGACCCAGGGCTCGGATGGTAGGCTCTGGAGGTTAACTTGAGCGCTGTGATGGTTGGTCCTCGCCCGTGGTGGCGCAGGCAGGATTCTTATAGTGACGCCTGTGATTAGAGGCTCATGCCGCCCCCCTGTGTCCTCCGGTGCACTCTGCAATCGAAGGTAGAGTTGATGGGCAGGGCATGTGGGTGTTCTTAGGCCACTCGACGGTGCAGAAAGGTTTTGGGTTTTCTTCGGGGATCGAACTCGGGTCACCGAGAACGCCAGTCGGAGACGCTAACCACTCCGCTACCGCTTCCCCAAACACTCCCGCTCCTTACACTATAATATATTAATTATATAATATATATATATTAATATATATATATATAAATATAGTTTTATAATTATTGATTCTCCCGTAGTAAGATTTATAACTTATTAAGCTCATGTTACTGGGCACTCTCGAGTAAAGTTGTTAAGCAAAAAAACCATAAAAAGGGGTTTTGGGGGAAAAATAAAAACCCAATTTGTAGACCGGCGTCTTTTTGGGGCACATTTTTTTTGGGTTTTTTGTTGAAAAAAAAAAAAAAATTTTTGTACTTTTTTTTTAAACCCCGGGCCGGGGGCGCATATTCCTTCAAGTTGTGATTGTCTCATAAAGGAAAATTTTTCGTTAAAATTTAAAAGGGAAAAAAAGAGGGGAGTTTTTCCCTAAAAAAATAAAAACCTTTTTCTAACGGGGGTTTCAAAAATAGACAGGAAAAGAGTTTTGGGTTTTATTTGATGTAAAATTTATAACAAAATAAAGAAACTTAAAAATGGTTATTTAGGTTTAAAAAATGGGCAATTTTTTTTTTGGGGGAGTACTTTTGGTATACCCCCCCTCGGGTGGGGGGGGAAGGATTTAATAAAACCCCCCCCAAACTAAACCCGTGTCAACTAAAAACTTTTATTGAAAACCCAAAATTTGCTAAAATGGTGGCGAATTCCCAGGTAGGGGAATAAAAATTTTGTAAAAGAAAAAGGGTTTTTAAATTTTACTCTAGAGGTGTATTTCAAAATTTGGTGTCCTTTGAAAAAGGGGGGGAATTCCTCGAATTTTACTGAAAACCCTGCAAAAATCCATTTTTCCCTCAAATGGAAATTTTCTTTTTTTTGTTGGTTGATTTTAAAATTTTTGAAAAAAAATTTTTGAAAGTTTTAAAGGAGTTTTTTTAAAGGGTGTTTTTCTTTTTTATGATTCTTTAAAACCCCCGTCTCTTTGGGGGAGATTTTTCAAATTTAAAATTTTTAAAAACCTTTAAACCTTTAACCCCCGAAGCATGGCTAAAACCTTTTCTCGGGTTAATTAATTATATAACAATTTTTTATTAATTGAAAGTTTTTTTTAATTTTTCCCGGGTTATTTTGGGTTTTGAAAAAATTGTTTCAAATAAAATGTATTGTTTTTAACCCAAAAATGGGGGTTTTTTTTTTTTTTTTAAATTCATAAAACTATTTTCCGGGGGTTTTAAATTTTTTAGATTTTTTTCTATTAATGGGGAAAAAAAAATTTAGCAAGGGGATTTCATAATTTACCGCACAATAAATCCCTTTAAAAATAAACCCGCAAAACACAAAACCAGGTTTTTTTAAACCAAAACTCAATTTTACTAATATAATTTACCCATTTTTTTTTAAAACTTTTTAAATAAGATTTTTAAAATTTATAACCTTAAATTTATTAAAATTTTTCCCTTTCTTCCTTTTTTCTGTTTTGATAACCCCCCCCCCCCCCGCATTTCATATGGAAACCCAAAGCCCCAAAGCGGGAAAAAATTTCGCAACCAAAACCAAACCGCCCCGGTTTTGGCCCCTGCCCAAAAAATAAAATTTTATTAAATTTAATAAATTAAAAATTTATGATAAAATTTTTTATATTATAAATTTTTAAATTTTTGTCCGCCGGTGGGCTTTTAAACCCCACAACCAAAACCCCACACCCGAAAGGAAAACCTAGATAGGGAAAACTGGTATTTTCCATGGGCGTACCCCCCTTGGGGGGCCCCGAAAAAAAAAAAAGGTTTATTCCTCAAAACGCTTAAACCGTCCAAATTTTTGGCGTATTTTGGGGGGAGGAAATTTTTTGAGGGAGTGCCGACACGGGGGGCTAAGCCAAAAACAACCAAAAAAACATTACTTAAAAAAAGGCAAATGAGTTATTTTTTTTTTAAATTTTTGGGAATTTTGGGGGGAATTTTTTTTCTTTTTCCTCCCAAATTTTGGTAAAGTTCAAATTTACAATTTTGAGGAATTGGGAAGCGAACTGCCAACCAGCCTCAAAATTTAGAAAAAAATTGCCAAAAAAGGGAAAAATTTTCGGGCTATTTTTAATTTTTTTAATTTTAAAATTATTTTATAAAATATTTTAAAATTTTTTTATTTTATTAATGGAAAATATAAATAAAAAATAAATTTGGGGAAAAATAAATGAATAAAAATTATTTTCTGTATATTTATAATATAATAAAATATATATTTTATATATATATAATATAATTTTTTATATTATATTATATATATATATTAATATATATAATAATTTTTATATAATATTTTAATTTAATTTTTTATATATATATATATATATATAAATAATATATAAAATTTTATTTTTATTTTTTATATATATATATAAAAAAATTATATATATAAATATATAATAATATATATATATTTTTTATATTAATATAAAATATTTTAAAAATATAAAAAAAATTTATATTTAAAATTTATAATTATATATATTATAATATATATTATATAATATTATAATATATATATTATTATAAAATTTATATATTTTTTTTATTTTTTAATTATTTTTTTTTAATTTTTTTTAAAATATTAAAATTTAATAACTATATATATATATTTATATTTATATTTATTTTTATTATATTATATTTTATATATATATATTAATAATATATATATAAATTAATATATATATATAATACGGTTACAACTTTGCCCCATAGTCACTTTCCCGATCAGCCATTTCCGGGGCGGGGGAGACATCTTAGATTCACCACAAACGTCACCTGAAACCCTTTGTCCTTCTTCTCGGCCTTTCCATACTTTTATGATTGTTAGGAGCAATTGTACCTGATGGAGGGCCAGGACTAAAGGGAAATTTTTTTAAGGGGAAGTTTATGGTGAAGTACCTAAGGCCGTAGATACGGGAAAATCCTGCGGGGGGGCTTTCCGTGGCCCATTTTCTCGGGGCCAAAAGTCTTAACCGCAGGTATGTCAAGATGGCAAATGATGACCCCTGGATTCGCAGCAAGGGTTTAAAGAGCCCCTAAAGCAACTAACAGCATTTGTGAAGGGAATGACATTAGACACTTTTTTTACAAGAGCACAAATTACGAAGAACTGCGAGCAAAAAAGTGGAATGAGTGCTGGGCCCAAGACAAGTCAGCTGGGGCTAAATTTCCCAAGGCAGGGAAAAAGGTTGCAAGGTCACTGTAAATGTTCATCGAAAAGGTTCGTGGGTGATGCACCTTTCGACTTTTTCTGACTGTTTGCCGATTTTTGCTGCACTGGGCATTAAATTTTTTGAAGTCAGCTGTTTTTCTATGTCCAAAGACAGGGGTAATCTTCAATCAATCACCCAAAATATTCAAGAAATTCGAAAAAGGGGTTTTCATTTTCCCCGTCGCAGCAAAATTTTTTGGGCAGGCTCGTGGGGATCAGTCACGAGACTAACTGTAGGTCTTTAAAGACCAGTGGCGGTATGACCAATGGAATGGAATTCAAAAAATCAGGGGGCCCCTCTGTCCCATGTAAAGGTCCAATTACCAGAGTACAACTCGAAATGCAAGATTTTCAAAACCTTTCATACATGGCATCAAACAACAAAAGGTTTTGAAGGGGCAAGGATAAAAAAAGGGATGTTGCTGATCGGAGGAGATCCTTTTAAAACTTTCCATATTTCATTTTTTTCACCAACTCTTCATTGGGATTATTGTCACTGGTGTTGTGGCGTGGGGCGTGGTGTGCATTAATACGAATCGTTGGATGAGGATAATGCAGAAATGATCGGAAAACCTGTTTAAATTCTAAATTAAAACGGGAGGATAAAGCCTTAACTTTGGACAGAAATCTGCTACAAGGTGCTCCCATCAAACCCATTGACTCTACCCTTTTCCCTTTTTACGTTAAGGTTTTCCCCAAACTGAGAATTATCACGGAAAAACGTTATGTGTTCGAGCTCACCTTTCCCTTCTCCCATTTTTAAAGCCCAAACTTTTAAAAAAGCTAAAAAGCCACATTTAGTGAAAAAATAACTGGGGAAGCAGGAGGGCAATCCTACAGTCAAAACCCAAAAAATGAGCACTATGTCCTTGATGGACGATGTCCTTGTTTGTCCCAAGGCTTTCACCACCCCAAATCAGACCAAAAAGAAACAATGACCTTGGTTTGTCAATAATGGCCACCCTTTTTGGTGGTAAATGAAAAGTTTATCTTGCTACAATGCGATAAAAAGATTTTCAGCGGGAAGGGTTTGTCTCTGTTTCTCGTTTATAACGCCTGAACTTCTCTCGCTAAAACCCGCTCCCAAACTCTACCCCCGCGGCTACTATCAATCGGGTTGGGAGGAAAAAGGGGAAGTGGGTATGGATATCAAAAGGGGGTAAGTCTCAAAATAATCATTTCCCCCACCATGAAAGAAGGAATCTGCTCTAGACGTCTTTTGAAAGCATTCACTGCAACGTTCAATGTTTTTAAGACATCCGTGTTCGTGTAGAAGACAGGGACTGTCATGACTACTGTTTGGACTGCGCAAGCTAGAAAAATGCAAAATCCACAAATAGTATTCTTCCAAGGAGTCAAAAGACGATGATGAGTTCACCTGAACGGGGCAACCCAGGCAAACTTTTGTTTGCTTAGAATCCATTAAAGCCTATTTCCTACTCATTCCTGATGTTAAATTATTTATAGATTCTGCTTTTTTATTATTTTTTTATAAAAATAATCTAAAATCACATTTAAACCCCTTTTTGTTAATCCTTGCCACAAAAAACCCGGGGGTTTAGACCAAAAACCACCTTTTTGGGTTGAAAAAATTGGTACAGCCCCGAAAATCCTAGTACCATGTCGGACGCCTCTTGAAAACAATACATTTCTGGAAGCAGGATTTCACTAGATTTTAGTTTTTTTAAAAACATTCAGATGTAATAAATCCGTTGAAAAAATTTGTATCTATTATTTTTGGGGTTTTAACGAATATTGACCCTCAAGTGTGTTTTACTGTGTTTTTTTGTGATAATGAATGAAAAAAATTTCCGAAAGATAACAGTCTATCATTTATACGATAAATGTATTTGGTAGGGGAAAAAATGACAAGGAAGAAACTTTTTTTCCCCGGGTTCCTCGGTCACCCCCGGCAAGAGTCCTTTGTTTTTGTTTAGCACTTTATCATGACGTCCTGCAATTTCTATACTAATTTTCACAAACCGAACCCCACTTTTTGGAACGGGGTTGCGGTTGCGGGTTTCGGTTGTGAAGACCCATAGAAAAGCGTTTTCGGTTGGATTTTTTGTGCGGTTTATGCGGGTTTTTTTCCGGTTCGGGTTTTTTGATCCAACACAATATATATATTATAATAATTTATATAATAATTTAATATATATAATTATATACATATATATATATAATATTTTTATTAATAATTTTATATATATATTATATAATATATATATATTTATATAAAAATAAAATCTATATATTTATTTATAATATATATTAATTTTATGTTATATATAATTATTTATCTATTATATAATATATTTTTTTTTTTTTTTTTTTTTTTTAAAACTTTGTCCTATACGCCTGTAGGGAGGGTGACCCAGGGCTCGGATGGGAGGCTCTGGAGGTTAACTTTTACGCTGGATGTTGGTCCCCCGCCCGTGGTGGCGCAGGGAGGATTCTTATGTGACGCCTGTGATTAGAGGCTCATGCCGCCCCCTGTGTCCTCCGGGGCACTCGCAAACGAAGGTAGAGTTGATGGGGAGGGCATGTGGTGTTCTTTGGCCATCGACGTCAGAAAGGTTTTGGGTTTTTGGGTCGAACTCGGGCCCGAGAACGCCCGTCGGGGCGCTAACCACTCCGTACCGCTTTCCCCTACCTCCCCCTCCCTATACACTTATATATAATATATATATTATATATATAAAATATATATTTTATAATATTTATTATAGTTTTTATAAATTGGGGCGCTGTGATGGTTGGCCTGCCCGTGGTGGCGCAGGCAGGATTCTTATAGTGACGCCTGTATTAAGGGCCCTGCCGCCCCCCCGTTCCTCCGTGCACCGCAATCAAAAGGGAAAGTTTTATGTAGGCTATATATGATGAGAGCATATATATATTATTACGTATTATATATAATATATTATAATATAATTTAAATATATATATATATAAAATTTTTATATAATATATAATTATGTAAAATATCTGTTATTATATAATATCGTATATATATAATATGTTTTATATATATTATTATATATAATTATTTTATATATATATAATTTTAAAATATAATTTTATATTTGGGGCGAAAAAATTTATATTTTCCCCCTCTGTGTTGAGGGGGTCAAAATGGGTGGAGCGACGTAGCCCCCCCCTTTTTGGGAGGGAAATTGGGTGCGAAGAGTTTCCCGTCGCGCTTGACGCCGCCGCCAGATAGGTCCCATATAAAAAAGGTCGGACCCTTTCTTCGCTCTCCCTCCAACATTCCCTCGTTAGTGTTTTTGTGGGAGCTGCGTGTCGGCGTGGGCAAAACCCCCTGGAGGCTGATGAGTCCTCCTACCCCCTTGATAAGGGTATTTTAAATATTTTTGTAAAGCTTGTTTTTGCATTATTGGGTTCCCGATGTCGAGTTTGGGTGTATTTGCGGAAAAATGAGAGTAGGAGGGAAGTATGTGTTGGCGTTTTATAGAAGCGTTTTTGGGGTTTTTGTATAGAGCTCAGGGAAGTGCTCTTTTTGTGATGGGATAGAACTCATGGGGTACTCTTTTTTGATGGTTAGACGCTCAGTAGAAGCGCTCTTTTTTTTGATTTGATTAACGTTCAGTAAAGCGTTGTGTTTGTTAGAGACTCATGGATCCTCTTTTTGTGATGGGATGCCTCATAGAAGTGCTTTTAAAGGGGTTTTTTTTTTGTTGAGGCGGGAATAAAAGAGAGACGGAAAGTGCAGTGATGGATTTGGGGAGCGTTTTCGCGTGGGATCCCTATCTCGAAACTTTTGTGCCGGCATTCAAGGTTTTTTCTGTTTTCCAAGGAAATTGGGGGTTTAAGCGTGTTAATATGTAAGGTTTCTATGTTGATCTTTTTTTAAAATCCTAATTAACTTAATTAGACCCCGTTCCCGGGGGGCATGGCCCGGGGGGGCCCTTTTGTCCCGACCGTGACATATTTTAAATTTGGGGACCCCGCCAGGTCCTCGTGTAAAGGCGTTTCCGATCTTTTTCCCTTTACTTTTTTTTCGGTGTAATAAAGCACGTAGCCCGAGCGGAGAGCAGAAGCTCGCATGTGCCTGAGCTGAGGCTTTTGGGCAATTTTGGAGTATAATTTTTGAAGAGGAAACATGCCAACTTGTACCCGACGGTGAGGGGGAATCGCCCGCTTCACCGAGCCACGTGTAATTTATTTCACTTCAATTTGAGATAGCCAAGGTTGAGCTTGAACAGGGGTAAGTAGAGGCGTCTGGGGGTTGGGCGCCCAGGCGCGCAGACTATCAGGGGCCGCCGCCTGTGACGCGGGAGAAGGTTTGATGTTACTCGTATCTGCGAAAAGGTCCCCTTGTTCTCAAGGAGTTGGAAGTAATTTTTGACATTTAAAAGGGAGCTATGGCAGTCTTGGCCAAAGAAAATTTGGGCCAAAACCTTTTTCAAAATGCATTTAAAGGGGAAGGGAGAGTGTGTAGCCGCCCTTTTTTGAAGGGGAGGGAATGAAAATGAATTTTTAAAAAGTGCCATTCTCCAGGGCCCAGAAGTGTTCCCAAGTGTATCCCAGAGATTTCGTGTTTTCCGTAAATCACCACCAACTCATGTAGAATTTGCCCAAATTTTGAAAAAAGTTTTCATCAGTGGTTTTAAAAGAGAAAGGTGTCAGACTTTGCCAGTTAAGGAACTAATTTTGCTTTAAAAAAATTTAGAGGAAAGGGCTCCGGAGGCCTCGATGTATCTTATGAAAAGATGTTAAATGTGGAGGATGCCGCGTATGGGGGGAAAAATTTTTCTTTGTTTACGAGGCCCCTTGGGACCCCTCTCCTTTACAAGGGGGGGGAAGGAGGAACGTCCGATGTCGAAGATTTGTACCGCGAGAGTTGTCCCTCCCATTTTGGCAGAGCAGTAACCGGGCCCTACTTACGTGCCTTTCGATCACGTGTGGAGTCCCTATTGTGGGTACACGGGACCCTCGCCGAATTGCTGGAAAAAGGCGAAAGTGTGGCAGCCTTTAAAAGTGTGTGTAGCACCCTGGCCAGGGGCAAACATGTGATGATGTGGGGAAGGGGACAGTGTGCTCAAGGCATTAATGTTCCGGGTTAGGCCCGGGTTTAATTTTATTTTTACCCTCAGTGAAGACACGCGCGTTGAGAGTGCTGAAGGGGTTTTTTGCTATCAGAAGGTCCCTACTTAGGGGGCCCGAGAAGGACCCCGTGGAGGGAAAAGGGTAAGAGAGTAGCCTAAGGGCACTGTGGGGATTTTTATGTGGGGGATTTGTGATGTGGTGATGTGGGGTGTGGGATTTGACATGCCGCTCGCTGAAGTGAAGTTTAGCTGTGGGCTAGTTAATGGGGCCCTGTTTGTAGGGTGGGGTTTATCACTCCCTGTGACTGGTTGGATTTCGTGCTGGGGAACGATTTGGCCGGCGGGAAAAAGGCCCCCTCCCGTCTGAAATCCCAGCAGGTCGCACCATGAGGTGCCATGATAAGCTTGAGCGAGAGGGGCCCGAACTTTTTCCCCTGTGTGAGGTACCAGGCTATTAATATTTTTGTAAACTTTTTTTCTGCTTTTTGGGGCCCGAGTCGAGTGGCTGATTTTTCGGAAAGTGAGATAGGGGGGAAGTATGTGTTGCGTTTAGTAAAGGTTGGGTTTGTTAGAGCCTCAGTGAAGTGCTCTTTTTGTGATGGATAGAGACTCAGGGGTACTCTTTTTGTGAGGTATAGACCTCAGTAGAAGCGCTCTTTTTTGTTTAAAGATTAAAGTTCAGTAGAACGTTTGTTATGTATAGAGACTCGTGGGGTCCTCTTTTGTGATGGTATAACGCCGTAGAAGTGTCTTAAGGTGTTTTTGTGTGTTAGGGAGGGAAATTAGAGAGAGAGGAAAATGAGAGTGAGTGGATTTTGGGTAGCGTTGCGGTGGTATCCTATCTGCGAATCTTTTGTACCGTGCATTTAATGTTTATCTGTTTTACCAGGAATTGGAGTTAAGCGTGTTTTAATTATATAAGGATTTCATATGTTGACTTGTTTTAAAAAAAACCGATTTAATTAATTAGACCCGTGTCCCTGGGGATGGGCCCGGGGTGCGACCTTTTGTCACCCACCGGACAAAAATAATATGGGGATATTATTATATATATTATATATATATATATATATATATATTATATATATATATATATATATATATATAATAATATATAATATATATATATATATATATAATATATATATATATTAATAATATAATATATATATTATAATATAATATTATTTTTTTTTTATTTTTTTTTATATATTATATATGGTGTTGTATATATATTTTTTATATTAAAATATATATATATAATTTATATTATATATATCTATATATTTTAAAATTTTTATATTATATATTTATAAATACAACAATTTAAAAAAAAATATGGTGATATATAATTATAAAAATATAAAAATATATATAATTATATATATAAAATTTTATTTTATTACGTAAAATATATATAATTATCGTATATATATTATATATATTTTATATATTATATATTTATTTATATTATATATTATATATAATAAATAATATATATATATTAAAATATATATTAAAATATATATACACATTACAGTGTTGTAGTCGAACCCCGACCCCCCGAGACCCAAAACCCAAAACCCCGACCAACCCTTCGAGACCAAAACCAAGACCAACCAGACCTTTCCCAGACCAAGACTGCCTCCGAACCAAGACCAAGACCAGACCCTCCGAAACAGACCAAAACCAAGAACAGGCATATAAATTTTTTTTTATAAATATAACTATTATCTGAATGTTTTTGGTCTGTACTGCGTAAATACTAAATCATATTGTCCTTAGTTGTTCGGATGGGATCGCTGCAAGTGCTCTTGATAAAAGCCGACGTCGTGCCAGCATTGTCCATGATGCTTTGCTTGCAGAAAGTACAAACTGCTGTGTGCTTCTGGTTTCCGTGTTTCTTATCAAAAAAACTCCTTGTGGTCCTTGAACGCAAATTTGATAACTGCTGAAGATGCCGACATGATTACTCATTCCAGGTGGGTGAACGAAAACTAAGCGAGACTAGTCCAGTACACCTCACTGTCCGACGTCCTATGTCACTGCCAGACAGAGTTGCCAGGTCCTGCCAATTGTTGTATTTCTTGCCAGAAATTACTCAACACATTTTGGAATTTGCCAGAAATACTAGTCAATTGAATTTCTTTTCATATGATGAAAAATTGAAAATGCCAAAAAAGTAAAGTGAGAATGCCACAAGCATATTTTGTGGTTTGTGCACATGACAACCCTGCGGCCAGAAGTGCTCGATGTAACGACTAACGAGCTCTGGTAGAAGGAGGGTAAGTGTAACGTATAAGGGAGGAAATATATTTACAAAATTTAATATATGTGAACAACTGAACATCTTGGTCAAATAATTCTGCTTTCGTTGGCATGAAGAAACAAACATAGGAAAATACCAATTTTGTGGTTACGTTTTCCAAGCTAGCTAGCTAAACCTGTGGTGTACGTGTACGAAGGGCGCGGGCCCGAGGGGATTGCATAGGCCTACATATATATGAAGTACACGGAGGTGAACAGAGCTGCAAACATGCGTGCGTGCAAACGGAGATTATCACTGCGAGAATGGCCACGTCATGCATGTTCTCTCGATTCGCACGCACTCTATCAGCGCTCGCAGGGCTCAGCT
>JACEEZ010011133.1:30000-62500 GCA_016584305.1 Chionoecetes opilio
ATTTAAGTCGCAGGAAGGTGGAAAAATAGAAACAGGAAGAGAGTTCCAGAGTTTACCAGTGAAAGGGATGAACGCGTGAAGATACTGGTTAACTCTTGCATTAGGAAGATGGACAGAAAAGGGATGAGAATTAGTGGAAAGCCTTGTGCAGCGAGGCTGCGGGAGGGGAGGGGAAGCATGCAGTTAGCAAGTTCAGATGCGCTGTAAGCATTATAATAACAGTAGAGGGGAACAAGAGAAACAACATTGCGGCGTGATTTAAATATTTAAGACAGTCAGTCAGAGAAGGGGAGTTGATAAGACGAAATACGTTTGACTCTACCCTGTTTAGGAAGGCTGTATGAGTGGATCCCCTCTAAACATGCGAGGCATACTCCATAAATGGGGGGAAAAGGCCCCTTACAGAGCAAGAAACTGAGGGGGGAAACAAAATGACGCAGGAACTAATTTTAATTTCATAGAAATGTTTTAGCATGAGATAGATGTGAGATTTCATTTCAGATTTTTAATAAAGGAAGCCCAAAAATATTCATTGTAAAGGGGGGGCGACGGTTATGTCTTTAAAGAAAAAAAATTTTGTTTAAAAGGTTATGTCTTTAGATAGGTAAGAAATTGGTTTTGTGAGGCAATAAAAAAAAAGAAATTTTCTTGCCTCATTATAATTTATATAAAAATAAAAAGTTAGGCCTTTTGGCGCTCCCCGGAATTTATTAGCTGCATGGGGGGGCTTTTCAGTTAGATTTAAGATTAAATTATGATGGAGGAAAAAAGGAGATAATAGTTTTACGAGTAACAAAAGGGTTAGAAGTTAAAAAAGATAAAGAATTTTTGGGCGTTTTCCCCAAGGGCGGTCAGGAATGGGGTAGGGTGCTTAGCTTGGAGGAAGGCTGTCCAATCGGGTGTTTGTCTTGGTGTGACGGACATAGACTCCCCACACACCACCACACACACACACCCCCACAACACACACCCCACACACACAAACACCCACACACCCACAAAAATACAGTTGTTGGTTTCTTATATCACTGCACGGTAATAGTCAGTGTGGAGTTTAAAATCCCAAAAACCGCTCTCTAATCGGGAATGGTTGTATAATTTTTATTAAAAATTTGGGTATAAATTAAATGCATTAAATATATAAAAATAATTTGGTGGAAATCACTAGTACCACAATTAATAAAAGGTTAATAATATAAGAATTGTGGGGAAAAAATTTGGGAACCTCCCCCCACGTTAGGATACACTTATAGAAACTTCCACTGTAGCCCCCCGTCTTGATAAACTTTTTAGGTAAAGACATCATTCACGTTTTAAAACCCTACACGTTAAGGTGTAGCTACGTTTTGATTGTACACAAAGGTGTGTCACGCCTTTTAAATGATTGAGCCAGCAAAAACCAATCATCGGTTAAACCAAGGAAAAAGTGGTAAAAACACCACAACATAAGTCCGCGCCAGGGGAACTGTGGAAAGTTACCTGGGCCTACAACCATCGCCCCTTACGTGCACCTCCCACAATTACCGCGCCCTTAGCCGCCCTACAGCAACTACCCCACCCCCAAAATAATAATCAACCCTTTCAAATAATCAACCCATCTACCACTGCTGAAATCCCTTAGTTAGCTCTAAATAGGGTAAATTGCAGTTAGGGTTCTTGGGTTAAATAGCAAGGTGAGTTCATAAATTATTACTATATTTAAACAGTTTGGTGCCCCGAGTGGGATTTTTTTGGGGAATGTAAAAGGGGTAGCCTTGGGGGCACAGTTTATCCCCCTCCGACGGGCGGGGAAGGTGTGGAACTCAGGCTTTTTTCGGGCCCCCGGCGGTCGTCTGTCTATTTGACACAGCCCGTCAAAATGAAGTACTTTAGTGGTCATGCCTCACAGTTCTCTTTCTGGGGGGGTAACAAATATTACAACAGTTTCCCCCCGGCCCCTTTGGTAAAAAACCTTTGATTGGGCCGTTCGCCCGCCGTACTGCCCGCCTGTACGCCAGCCAGGGCCCAGGCCGCTTTAGTAAGTACCTCCGCCAAAACTGTTTTGGGGTTTTTTTAGTGCATTAAATAAAGTGGGGGAGGGTTTATAGGCATGGTTCAGGGCCTGGTAGGCCGAAAACTGCAATCCCCCTTAGATTAAAAATCATTAAATTGGGGAACCCTAACTCGTAAACTTGTTCCAACCTTATTATTTTTTTTTTTTTCATTTAATCTAATCATAAATTTTAAAATCATGAGGGAAAGGGGGGCAAAAGCATTAGCGGCAAAATTAGGATGGTTAACAAATATATGAAAGTGTGGGGGAAGCCTGAGACATCCCTATTGATATATATTTTTAAAGACAGGTCTGCTAATGCTAAAAACAAAAAGGGGATAATTATAAAGAGGCTTACTTTAATCATTAGAAGCGGGGGATAAGATTAATGTTTTATTTTGAGACCAAGAATGATCCAAATGTAAAAAAATACATGGAAAGGGTATTCAAATATGAAACTTAGTGTGTGACCCCCAAAACCCACACCCAAAAGCCTCTTTCCCCCAACTTAAATACCAGTTTTGTCTTGCCCTTTTTGGGGGGGGAAAATTTGGTATTTTTTTGGGGATAATTAAAATTGATTGATGATGGGGAGATTTAACAGAGGTGAAAAATTAAAACCTATTTGTTAGGCCATTTAGAGGTTCTGCATATCTGTTGGTAAAGGAATTAAAGAGAAAATGCCATTATAAGGGGCATCAAGATTCCTTAGAGATAATTATAAGAAAAGGATTAGATAATAAAAAAAATCTTTTTGCAAGTTCTGGATCTACGAGCCCTTCTCAAAATCACAAAAATTGGAAGAGTTAAAATAGTTTTAAATTGCACAAAAGAGCCATTAAACTCAAAAACCCCTTGACGTGCACCCTGGTGGTCAGTATATGATAGGGAAAAACTCCCAACCGGGATGGAGACCGTTTAAATCAAGGTACAATAAAATTTATTCACGGTAAAGCAAAAAAGGGGAAAGGATTATTAAAAGATGCAAACATTTGCAAGGTATTGAGCGGGACCCCCCCACAGGGAGTTGAGAAAACTAGCCTAAAGGTAATCAGCGAAATCAGCCACCCTTAGGTTTAAACCCCTCATTTTTGGGGTATTTATCCGTCCTACTAAATTTCAGGGGAAAAAAAGGTACATAAATTTCAACAGCCCGCCGGTAAAACCCCCATAAACCCCTCAAAGAACAGGTGCATTTTTAAATATAGGGTTTTTTACCAGTGAAATCTTACCCTTCACTTGTAATATATACCCAGATTATTCCCTAGGGTCAAAAGGGTTAATGGTCTGGGGAAACTGCCTAAACCCGCCCTTTTTGGGGAAACTGCAATAAAACTGTCCTATTAGTCTGGGGACTTAAAGAAGTGTAGAAAATCCCTTCATCACATAACCTTTTTCCCAATGGTGATGTGAGAACGACCCCACGGTCGTTAAAATGAGAACTAATAGGAGTAGTTCATCCGCTGTCCCTACGGAAATTGAAGGGAAACCCAAGGGGAATTCAGCCATTGGAAAAAAATGTTTGACAGTGGGGCACAAAAATCATTTTTTAGTGGGGATTTGATCTATTACAACACCTATAATTAGCAAGGGGAAATTAGCCATTTTGGGTTTTTGGCCAAAAAAAAAAGCTCAAAATTTTTTACATTGTTTTGACCACTATCAATAGGAAATTATAAATGTAGGGTAGCTGCTGTTTAATAACATCGGTATAAAAATTTTAAAGTAATGGCTTAAATCTAAAACCTGAAATGTTGAAAGAGAAAATGTAGACTAGTTGAAAAACCTTTGCAGATGTTGATGGGCCCCTACCAATTAATAATGCGTGATTATTTTGGGGATTTCTAATAAGTCTCAAAGACATAAAATTTTTCCCTGTTCACCAGGCCGGTGGTGATGTCATAAGGGGCTATTTCCCCAAAAACCCCTCCCACCTGAACGAGGGGCATTCCTAGTCATGCACAACCCCTCTTGGTTGCTAGAATTGGGAAATTTATTTGTACCCCCTCAAAACAACGAGTTTTGGAAGAAAGGGGGTATCCCCTTGCATAAATTATGGGGGTCTAAAACTTGGGATCTACCCGAACGTTACCTAAAGAGGATCAAAATACTCTAGTCCCATGACACACTGTCAATTATGTATAGGTAAATATGAAGTGGCTACCTTGGCAAAAGATCCCCTGTGTTTACCTTCCAATATCAATGTTACATTAAAAATTCAAAAAGAAAACTGAAGAAAAATTGTCTAAAATTTGGGTGTATGATAAGATAATTTAAGATCAATTAAAGGATGACTTTATGAAAAACTGGACGGACAGTAATCATAAAAAGGAAATTTTTTACCCCCCGCAGTGGCCAAAAATTCTCAACACCCCCCATTAGAATAGTTTTCAATTGTGTTTCAAAACAAAAAAGATGCCAACTTAAAGACTGCCTTCAGACAGGAACGAAATTTTGTCCAAACGAGAATGTCCTAGTAAAAATTTAAACAGATAAAAACGCCCATGTGGCTCATTTCTAAGGGTTTTCCTTAATTAGGGCTAAAGGGAAGAAGATGAAATTTCCAAAATTCCTATGGCCTGAAAATATAAATTTTCAAGTTTAAATTTATTAAGAAAATGGGGGGTTTTCAAATTTTATTAAAGAAAACCCCTTTAAATTTTAAAAGGGTTTTGTTTCTTGCCAAGCCCCTTTTTTAAATTAATTTAAAAATTACACAATTTTAATTCTGATACCAAAATTAAAATGGAACCCAAATTTTTTCCCTTGGATTTTAATCACTTTTGTAAAATTGTTTTACTGAAAACAAAAATTTGGGGGTTATTCCCTGATAAAAACAAAAAGTAAATATTAAGACATTTTCCCTTTATTTGTTATGATAGAAGCCTGATTCTGTAAAAATTGTAATTCCAAAAAACCGGCAAATTGAAAGGGGCAGGGGCTCCAAATTAATAATAATTGTTTGGAAGATTTCCCGGGGTCTATTTTCGTTTTTATTGTTAAAAGATGAAAGCCTGGGGGGCCGACGCAAACGTAATGTTTTTGCATTCCCCGCCCCCAAATTCCCCCCCCCCATACTGTAAAAATATAATAATTTTCACCAAGCCCATTTTGGGATTTTTTTTGTTTTTAAGGCATTGCTTATTGTATTTTGACAAGCGTTTGCCAGACGCAGCAGTACTGTCTTAGAAAACAGTGTGAACATCGCCCAAATTTTACATGCCACAATATACATGTAAAAAATATATTAAGCTTTGCTACTCGAGGCGAGTAATTTGCATTAAATTGCTATTATAGAACGTTCCATCGTAATGCATGTCATCCATATAATTAGTAGAACAACAGAAGAACTATATTTTTTGGTATTCAGATGCGGTGCATCAATGTTTATCGCGAAATAATTTATGAAAAATATTAGTCGCGGAGCCAAAACACAGTAGACCAACCTTTGAGTTAAAACTGCCAGCGACCACTGGCATTTCTCGAGTTTCAGATCATTGGAATTAGGGAAGAACTTCTATATGGATAATTTGCAAGGGACGATAATTTCTGAGGAAGAACTAATACAAATTTATAACCTGGCTAATAAAGAGTCCAGGAAGGCCAGCCTACCCTTACAGAGTTGGAATACTAATTATCCAAGGCTAGAAGGAATAATCAGGAAGGATTTCCTTAATTATACGCCACCAGAGGTACAATCAGTGTTAGTATTATGCTGGAATGTAAAAACTGATGAACTAAGATTAAAGTGTCCAGATTTTTCTGATGTATTCCTGACAAAGAGAACACTCTTAAGTCAGGTCAGCCAAGTATTTGACCCCTTGGGCATCGTGCGCCAATAACTATAAGGGGTAAATGTCTAATACTAAAGGCCTGGGGAGAACACCTCGATTGGGATACCCCCCTCGATGGGAAATATACAACAGAATGGGAGACTAAAAAAATCTGAGTTCAATAAGATAAATGAAGTTCACATAAGTAGGAGAATAAATACTGATGGGCGACAACCCCAGCAAATACACATATTTCGTGATGCTTCAAAAAGTGCATACGGTGCAGTAGCTTATCTTAAAGCAGGAGAGGAATGTAAACTAATTATGTCTAAGGCTCGGGTTGCCCAATTAAGCCTAGAACCTTGCCTCAAATGGAGCTAACTGCATTATAATTAGGCACTAAATTAGCACAATATCTAAGTAATTTATTACAAATTGGTGAGGTTTATATGTGGACCGATAGTGAAATTTGCCTGCACGGGGTTATAACATAACTGTGTTATAAACAAAAACACAAAAATCCCTTATGTAAGGAATCGTGTTAGTAAGATAAATGATTTAGGTTCCACATTTCACTATAATCATGTTGCTACCAAGGAAAACCCAGCTGATATTTTGTCCAGAGGAACAACTATCCTCAAACTAAATACAGGATTATGGTTTAAGGTCCTACCTGGCTGAAAAAATAATAATGAATGGCCTAATCAAAAGGTCTATAGTAAATCAAACATATCAGATGATATAATTATGGAACATATATTGAGCAGATGGGCGCCTCGTGTCGGACATGGATGGGCAGATGGCTCGTTGGGCTGAGTACTTTGGGCAGTTGTTCAAAGGTGGACCCTCCAACTGAGCAGCTTCACACCACTGGGTTACGGGCAAGTGGATGCCGATCCTCCCATTGACGAAACCGCACCCTCTCCTGAAGAAGTCAGAGAGGCTGTAGCAAAGTTGAGGGGTGGAAAGGCAGCTGGTGTTTGTAATATCTGTGCGAAGCTCCTCAAAGCTGGGGGTGAGGCCATGATCCGCGGGTTGCATGCTGTCCAGACTGCCGTGTGGCAATCAGGTACCATTCCTCCTGACTGGAAAAAGGGGCTGGTCGTCCCTATCTGGAAAGGGAAAGGGGACCGTCAGGACTGCAACAATTACCGCGGTATTACACTGCTCAGCGTACCAGGCAAGGTGCTTGCCCATCTATTGCTGACACGGATTCGCAGTCATCTGGTGAAGCATCAGAGACCTCAGCAGTCTGGGTTCACGCCTGGTAAGTCAACAACGGACCGTATCCTAGCGCTTCGTGTCCTGGTGGAACGCCGACGTGAGTTTCGACAGGGGATGCTTGCAGCCTATGTTGATCTCAAGAAGGCGTTTGACTCAGTGCATCGTGAGTCACTCTGGGATCTTCTGCGACTTCGAGGGATTCCTGCAAGGACTATTGGTTTGATAACTGGTCTGTATTCTGGGACTGAGAGAGCTGTGAAGTGTGGGGCAGGTGTATCCAGCTTTCCTGTGAATACAGGAGTGAGGCAAGGGTGCGTCCTTGCCCCATCACTTTTCAACGCTTGTATGGACTGGGTATTGGACAAGGTTGTAGATCAAAGTGATTGTGGAGCATCCGTTGGCAACACCAAGATCACTGATCTTGTTTTTGCAGATGATGCAGTAATCTTTGCTGAGTCGCTGGAGTTCCTGGTGATGGCTCTCGAGGCGCTGCACGAGGAGGCAAAGCCTTTGGGACTTGAGGTCTCCTGGCTCAAGACCAAGGTCCAGGTGTTTGGAGACTTACTAGATGAAGCAGTACAGTCTGTTCATGCGTGTGGGGAGGACATTGAGATCTTGGAAAGTTTTACATACCTTGGTAGCGCAGTCCATAATGACGGCGGGTCACGTCAAGAAGTCTTACGGCGGATTGGCATAGCCCACGGTGTTATGGACTCGCTCAGCGGGAGTATTTGGCGTTGTAGGTACCTGTGCAGGAGGACAAAGATCCGGATCTTCAAGTCGCTTGTGATCCCTGTCTTACTCTATGGTTGTGAGACATGGACACTAAATAGTGACCTTAAGAGACGAATCAATGCCTTTGGTAATAAGTGTCTTCGCAGAATCATGGGGTATCGCTGGGATGATTACGTGTCAAATCAGCGATTGCACCGTGAGACTGAATCGAGGCCTATTACCTGCATAGTACGTCAGCGCCAACTCCGGCTATATAGGCATGTGGCACGCTACCCTGAAATCGATCCTTCCCATCGGGTTGTATCTGTAAGAGACAATCCGGCGTGGAGGAGGCCAAAGGGGCGCCCATAAGGCTCGTGGCTGGGGCAAGTTGATGTTTCTTGTCGAGAGCTGCTTGGTATGGGAAAGGAGCCTGCATGGGAACTCGCGCGTGGTGACCCCCGGGAGTGGCGTCGTAGGGTGGGTGAGGCGACGCGCCCCCCGGCGTATTCCCCCAATGATTGATTGATATATTGATCCCAGATCCTGTTATGGATATAAAAAGGTTTTCCTTATTAAGCAAACTATTAAAGACTACTAAATTGGTCTTCAAATTCATAAAGAGGGATAGTTCTGATCCTTTGAAGTTTTGGGTTAGAACAATACAAAAGCAGGAATTTTCTGAGGAATATCAGCTCTTAGCCTCGGCCAGCCCCGTAGGAACAAACTTATCAAATCATTATGTCTGTACCTAGATAATGAGGGCATCATTAGGTGTCGAGGAAGAATTTGGAATGCTGATCTGCCCGATAAAACCTGCAATCCCATGCTAATTCCCAAACGTCATCATCTTACTAAATTGCTAGTGGATGAATCTCATGGGAACTCGTTACAAGGCGGAATGGCTGACACATTAGCCTATCTCAAGAGGGAATTTTGGATACCGCAGGGTAGACAGGCAGTTAAATACTACCTCAAATCTTGTTTCAAATGCAAGAGATATGAGGGAAGACTAATCACCTATCCCGGGCCCTCTGAACTCCCCATGGATCGAGTACAATTATTAAAACCATTTGAGGTAGCTGGTGTCGACTATACTTAGGCGATGGGCTGTTGAGCAGATTTTCAGTGATTGGTACCATGTGGAGGTACTAAACAAAAATGGTATATTATGAAAGCTTATTATGTCTACTTTCCATAACTGTTTGCTGGACACCTGTATCTTGTAGCTTTATATGTGTAATTTGCTTTTAAAGATGACTACCCCGCAGTGAAAATGCGTCATTTTTGGCCTTTTTTAAAAATCACTTACAATACAGCAATACCTCCATATATGATATTAATTATTATACAGAAAGCAGAGGAATATATATTTATATCATTGTTGTCAGCCACATAATATCTACAATATAATGTATGTTATGCCAAGTTGAATATTTGTCCTATATTGATACAATAGGTCGGTGATTCCTATGCTACTGTGCAGTATTTTCTCGAACACTTTTATTTCGACATTTAAAGTATCATGCAGGTTGTAGTAATATTTTATCTATAACGACTTTAACATGTTTATATATTTTTAAATGAGGCAATAGTAAATGAGGCAATAGTTTACATAGTAAATAGCTGTGATACTGAATACTTTACCAGTAAGGAACCTTTAAAAACATATATATAAAAGCAGTTTAAAGAAAATACAGATATTGTATTTTGTAGCATATTGTGGAATGGTATCTGAATTATATTCTTTGTTATTATTTAGTCCATGTACACTGTCATATTATGTGTGCTTATAACAACAAATATAGATATGCAGACTATTCAAAGATGGATCCAGGATGTAGAAGTTAGGAGTGTGGGTGAGCGTATGTTTCAACCTAATTATGGACAAAATGAGTGATCCAAACGCAGCAGTGTAATATCTTTTTTATCATATTGTTGAGCAAAGCTTATAGTGTGTTGAAGCTCTGGCAAGTCTTTGGGCATGGTTTTCTTCCATCCACTCCTGAAAGCCTTTCCACTCAAGTCGCATCAATTTTTTCATAGATGATCTTGTGGAGTCTGACACCACGGTTGTTTTGTCGACCTTCATTCACGCTATTGATTGACCCCTCTGCGAGACTCCAGCTTCAACTGCCAAGTCACGAAGACCAGCTTCTGCAAACCTCTTACCAATAATAGAAAGGAGATTGCATATTGTATGAAATGTTCCCATCCGTAATATCACATTTTGGAAAGACTCCTGATTCTGCCTTTGCAACTTCTGCTGGCTTTGCATACAAGGCTTGATAAAATACACAGATGACTTCTTGTATATCAATTTACAGTCATTATTTTCTTTGTCTGGTCCAGTATTTCGCACAATTGACATCTGAGTGGCTGGAACATTGATGGTGGGTTTAAATAGCCCACCTTATCAACCTTTATGTCTGATTGTTATTGGTTAGTATATAAGTCGGTATATTGTAGAGATTTAAATCTGGTAGATTTAAAATTTGGGTACTTCCAGCTTTGTACACATTTATTTAGAGTCCAGTAAGGAGCGTAGAGATTACAACCAAGTACAATGAATGTCTTGACCCAAACCAGGGAGTGTCGGATGGGGCGAGTGAGCAGAGCGTGTTTGTAGCGTCGATGTCCGAGGTCTTCTCCCCCTCCCTGGCTTCTGTTCCTTTTCTATCCTCGGTGGAAGTTTTGTTGTCTCCTTTGTTGATTCTGAATAATGGGATTAACACTGCACAATGCTGATTCCATACAACAGTCCTTTGGCCTACTTGGACCCAAGCGTTGGGAATACAAGCTAGACATGGTTCCCACGGACGAAAAGATAGCAAAAAAAATATGAGTATAATTATATATATATCACTATATATATAATTATATGTTTATAAGATTTCTAAAAATACGCTGGTTCCTTTGATGTTAATTACATCAAAATATTCTGTATAGAAACTATAATACTAGTTACACTTCCATTGATAATAGTTTTAATCTAATAGTAATAGTTATGCATGAAATTATATTTGTTTGAAGTGATAAACTGACGACATTGCTCGGGACGCTAAAAAATTTTGTCCCAAATTAGGTATACAAGGAGGAGCATGATAAGAAAAGAGCTAAAAATTTCTATCTAATCAAAAAAAACTATATACATATTTACAATACATCCCAAGAAAAAAAAAACTCTAAACTTATCAAAAGTATGACTTTAAAATTTCAAAAAAGAACATGAAGATATTTACTAATATAAGTATGACAGTCTATGACAGAGACTCGGCGACCTGTACATATGCCTTCAGTTCCAATAAAATACGTCTATTGCGCATATGACAATAGAAAAATACAATGGTTTGAATAAGTATGAGGAACAGGGGAAGGGACATTGTGAATAAAAAAAGGGGGGTTGATAAAGCGTAGGCCACTCCAAGTCCGGTAGCGAGTCATTAATATACGCTAAAAGTTAAAATTTTCTAGAAGTGATTTTTACAGTTGCGAGTGGAAAAAACAGCTGGCAGGGAAATTGGGTGCAGTATTGACAAAGAAATATTTAGGAACCCTTGGTGATGTCTACTTGGAAGTGTAATTACCAGGGGTGGAGTCGACATGGCACGAGTCATGAGTCACATAAGCGTCTTTAAAAACCATGACATTTATGGTAATACATCAGGACAGGAGACTGTCACCGAGGTGGATTCTAGAAAAAAAGAAAAATGCCAAGGATGAACATGGTGATGTAAGATCTTAGTGTCCTCCAAAGGACTGAAAAAAACAAAACTGGGAACGGAAGCATTCCGTATTAAGGCAATCTGACATTGAGCCGTAGAGGCATCTAGAATTTTTAAAAGAAAAGCAGGGCATAAGGTTAAATGAAATATGACGCATGACATTCTGCCAAAAACCGTAGATGAGATGTGAGATACAGCATGTAATTCTCTGAGATTAGAATGACGTCTTAGGTAAGTCTACAGTGAACAAGAGAACCATTCATTACTGTTGGGAAGGGCAAAAACTTAAAAACAGAAAAAACTATAATGTGATTTAAAAAAGGAATATGCACCACAATCCCATCTAGGGTTAAAGTAGCCTCCAGCAATGGGTAAAAAAAATTCCAATTTGTCACCAGGAAACAGTGGAATTAGAACAAGTTCGTCCGTGCCAGTTAATGGCATCCAACAATTGTCGTGGCGTCAACAGATTTTCGCTCACAATTCCCCTGCGAGCTTGAATGAGAACATTAAAAAAACTTATGAAAACACTTGCCAGATCATCAATAACAGACGAAAACGTTTTGAATTTCGTAGCCAACGTTAACGAATTCCAATAGTGTGACTGCTCTTAGGCGAGCGGGTTTAGTGATGTTCACCAAGTCGTTAACCCTTTAAACTGATATGAGTTCTGATGTGCCAAAAGTTTCTTTATGATTACGTTCTGCTTGAAGAGCACCCGACCGGGGGCCCATTAAGGGTCTCTTTAACCTGACTCATAGTATTCTCTATGTTTTTAACATCTGATTCCGTAGCCAGACCGAATACACACCAAGAATGACACCCCCGAGGTCAAACAAGCCTCTTTTCCTAATATGATGTCTTCCGGATAGGACAGTCTCGGACGGGAACAAGTTTCGAAAGTTTACGCAAAGAGATTTGGGCATATCCCAGATTCCATGAAAGCTGGCAAAACATGGGCTCAAATTTGGTAACAATTCCACGGAAGTAATCCACTGGAAGCGGATCTCCTCGTCACGGGGGAGAAACATTTGACACATTTCCCAAGCGTTTTATTTAACATGAGTAACTTCGCTGTTACAACATCTTCATCCACAAGAGGCATATACAAATTCAACACATCTTTACAATTGAGAATTGTTCCTTGCTTCAGAAGCAAGGCACCTTGGGGGCCCTATGTCATCATACAATTTGTCACCCTCCAAAGAGTTAATACCATTTTGGAGAGCATTTTGCAGGAGTGTATACACAACAAATGCGACCAGGCCCCGATGTGAGTAGACATCTTCTACAAAGTAAACACATAATTAGATAAATCTAAATCAACGGGACTGATATAAAAAAATGGAATGTAATGGTATGGAATGGAATGACATTACTGCCGTGCGTGTGTGACCTCAGTTTGTGACGATATCCTTTTGTAGCTGTGAGTGTGTCATCAACAACTACTGGTGTGTCCTGTATATCAACATTAGGGTTGGGTAAATCTTCACCTGTATCCAATCCTCTAGTACGCGCTTAACCTGGTCTATATGGACTGTCTTTGCATGGTACTTAAAAATGTGTTTATTGTTATTTTATCCCCATGTTAAATAGCAATGACCCTGTAAGGTCCTTCAAATGTTGGATCTAATTTTGACGTCAATTTTTGCACCTGAAAATATACTACATCACCTATGGCAATTGGCTTTTCTGCTGTGTATGGGCTTTGGTATTTAATATGTCTTCCTTGGACAAGTCAATAGCGTCTGTTACACGCTTGTAAATTTTCTGAAAATCAGTACTCTAACCGAAAACGTTTCATCAAAATTATATATTGGCTGTGAACCTTGCTCTAGAAGAGTGTAAGGTAGTCTTTTGTCTGCCCAAAGACAACGAAATGAGGTGTTTCACAACTAGTTTGTGTAATGAAGAGTTAAGGGTGGCAGACACTTGAGGCATCCACTCATCCCAATGTGAACTGTATGGTTGTGCCAAAGACTTTAATAGTTGAATAATCTTCCTATTTTGTCTTTCGACCATCCCGTTGCTGCTAGGGTGATAACTAGTTATGTTACATTTATTTATGGTGAAGAGTTTGCAAATTTCAGTTAGAATTTGATTGTTAAACTCGGTACCTTTGTCCGAGAGCAATGTGGATGGTGTATTGAAATTAAAGAAAACTTCATCCGTAAGTGCTTTGCAACTGTTCGAGCCGTTTTTTTTTTCAGGGATACCAACACCGAAAATCTTGAAAAATTGATCTATGGTATAATAAGTATGAGAACCAGATTCGTTAGGGGGTTTAGAAAAGTCTATGGCTATTGTTCCCAAGGTCCTTTAGGTGTAGGATAAGGTAGCATAGGGGCAGGTTTTCCAACTGAACCCTTTGTTTCAGCGCAGGACTGCCCATTTATCTATGTGCGCAAAAATATCTCGGCCCCATGAAGGGCCAAAAAGTATTCCAAAAACGTGCTTGGTGCAAACATCTATCTTTCCTGGGTGACCTCCCAAAGCTAGAATCATGTAAAAGGGAAAGAAATCTGGGTTATAAGTGTAGAAGGGACTATCAGCTGTGTAACCGGGCGTTTGGGTTTCCCGTCCTGTCGTGAGATATGTATCTCGCACCAAAAGGTTGTATTGTAGCCTAAACTCAGTAAGGTGGGACGGGTAATTTTGGCAATTGTGTATCATCACCTGACTCAAGTAGTAAATGATGGGAGCACAGAAGGAATCATTTCGCTGTTCCTCTTCAATGTTGGGAATAGCGATCTGGGTTTCATGTTTTGGTGGTCAGGTGTTGCGGTTACAAGTGCAATATTTTCGTGATAATGAATCAGCAACGAAATTGACTTTGCCTGGCAGATACTCAAATTTTGGGTGGAAGTCTAGTATCGTCAGGCGCCAACGTGCTAATTTTCCTGACAGTTCCTTTGAATTGATAATTCTACTACAGGTGCATGGTCTGTTTTAACAAGAATGTTATACCCCTAAATTACAGATTTGAAATGCTTCAAAGACCATACGACCGCCAGAGCTTCCTTATGGGTGGGTTTAATAGTTACGCTCTGCAGGATTAAGAGTTCTGCTGGCATAAGCTAATGCACGCCATTACCTCTATCATCCTTCTGCATCAGCACAGCACCAAGGCCTACATCTGATGCATCAGTGAAGAGTGTAAATGCGTGTATAATCGGGTAAGCAAGGACTGGGCATCACACACAATGCCTTTAATCTAGAAAATGCTTGCTCTTGTGGAGCTTCCCATGAAAATTTTACATCTTTCTTTAAGAGATGTGATAGTGGACTTGCAATTCGTGAATAATCCCTGATAAATTGTCTGTAAAAACCACTGAGGCCCAAAAAACTTCTGAGGGCTTTGACATTCTTAGGGGGTTGGAAAATTTATCATTGCATTTTACTTAGACGTGGTAGTGTTTTAAGCCTGTGGGATCCAAAACATGACCAAGAAAGAAATTTTGTTTCTTCATGAAGGAACATTTTGTAGTTTAACCTTCAAATTAGCATCTTTTAAATTTTGAAAGTACTCTGTCTAGGTTCGTAGGTGAGAGTTTGTGTCAGGGGTACAAATAATTATGTCGTCCCGGAATGCAAAACTGTATTTTCCTAGTAATTCCGAGGGAAAAAAGTGTTGATTAAATATTGAAAAACTAAGGTGCACCTGCTATTCCAAATGGTAACTTTTTGAAAGCGTAATGGCCTGCAGGAGTACTGAACGCTTGAGGTCCTTAGATACCCCATCTAATGGGACCTGCCAGTATCCACTGACAAGGTCCAGTGTAGAGAACACTTTCTTTTCAGGACCTATGGACATCAGAATATCCTGCAATACGGGGAGAGGATACCTGGTTACTTGAAAAAACATCATTGAGGCGCCGATAGTCTACGACCGGTCGCCAATCGCCTGTTTTCTTAGGGATCAAAAAAAAATGGAAAATTCCATGGGCTGGTGGATGGTTCAATAACATCATCCTCTAACATTTTCTTAACCATGCCATCAAGTATAGACCTTTGTGAGTGGGGTAACCTATATGCTGGAATGTAGATAGGTTGTGTATCAGGTAGCAAAGGAATGTGATGTGTTATAAGTTTGTCGTACCCAAAAAAATCACCTTTTATGGCAATTGTGTCATGATTTGCCGTTAGTACCTGCAATAGTGCTTGCTTTGACTCTGGAAAATCCATATCCTTTAAGGAAGGACTGAGTGCTTCCTGTACACACTGTGCATGATCAGTGGCAGGGTCACCAGTTGATAAAATGGGAACTACCGGCAAAGTCGCAATCAGACCCATGCGCGCTGGTGTGACTACGAACTCTGCTAAGTACCTTCCTATGTGCAGCTTTACAGTGCACGGTGACTTATTATGAATGTACATTTTAGCAATGCCCTTGGTATTAACACTGCACAACGCTGATTCCATGAAAATTGAATTCACACGTACTGATTCACTCAAACATATAGCTTCGCAATCATCATTCACACCTGCAAGTTTCAGAGATACCAAAAGAGATTCGCGACCATTTAGTGAAACGTCTTCCACTAAACAGGCCCCGGTGTGGGCTCAGAATCTGCGAAGGACAGAGAAACAGTAGGGGTAGAACAGGAATCAGTTTCAGTGTTACTCAGTGAATCTATTACACTGTGAGCTGTCACCTGTGATGGCCGCTCGGGCACGCTATTTATTACATTTACGTTAATTTCAGGAGCTTGCACTATTGCAGAACTAAATGTTAGCACTGGGGAAGGATTTTTGACTTCGGGTATATATGTTCCATAATACCTAATCCCGTGTAAGTGCGGACAAACTTCAATGCATTCCCTCTCGCATTGTTGAAATACCTAAACAGGAGGTCAGCAGGGAATGATAATCCCTGTGAAATATGGAAAAAAGATAGGGGTTGCAGGCACGAATTCCCAAATTTTAAGGGAAGCCATACTTACCAATGACAGGGAATTTCTTGCTATCTAAAACCTGTCAGTCTGATTGACGGAGGTTCTAAGAATAGGACAAAATTTCGTTTCATTACGTAATACATCAGTGTATCTATGTCCATAATATTTGCTCCTGCACCTGTGTCCATAAAAAGCAGTTAATTGCTTGTCTTTGTGAATGACAGGTACAGTGAGAACTTCATATAAAGTAGATGTACCTATAAATACCTCATCTAAGCTATCATCATTTGCAGTAAAAGTCACTACGAAGGTACCCCGTAAATGTTTGTTCTGTAGTATGAGCTGTAATGATAGGCTTAAAACCCTTTTCTGGCATGGTTTAAAGGAAAATATTGCTTTACTATGTTAACTTCTGGGGAATCCTGCATTTTCATTCTCATTGTGTGCGTCACCATGAAAAACAGGTGTAAAAGTAGGGGCGTTGTGTATTGTGCCTAAACCTTCCTCCGTCGGCGGGAGGGAATGCGTGGCGTTGTCTGCGCCTCAAATAAAAGGGATTGGTCAGAGTTTTTGGCTCCCGGAATTGTGATATACACAATACTGTTTCTTGTAAAGTTTCGTATCTGTTGTAGTCTATTGATCTACAATGTGACAGAGTATGTCCTGGAAAATTTACAAAATACACAAAAAAAAGCTTTTTCGTGCGTAAAATTTTAGCATCATAACGTTGATAACGTCGCTTCACCTGATACGGTGGAGTGTAATGCTTATGGTGCTTTTAGCAAGAAGAATATCTACTCGTACCTTGTGTTGTAGGGAAAAAGTTGTGAGAAGAATGCGGTCTAGCACTTCGCCTTTTAAAAATGAGGGATAGATGTCTGTTTGTTGTGCACAATGATTTAAGTGCTCTGACGGGAGTCTGTAATGATTTACTGTACGTTTGCCATTGTAAAATTAATGTAAAAAACTATGTTAAAATAGCACTATAATATTTCTTACGTTTAAATTGTCCGTAAATGTGTGTTGTAGATGTGAACGTCACTGTGTGAGACCAAAAATGTAATGTAAAGATAATGTAAAAACTTGTGTAATACCTACAACTGTATAATGCCCCAAAAAATGTATAAATTACTTAGCTGTTTGCTACTAGCATAGGTGAATGATTAGGTGAGGGCCTGGTAGGTGAAAGATGATCAACACACAGGTGGTTGGGTGCCAGGATGCCCGGGTGTATACAGTCGCTGGATACATACAACCTGGTAAAGAGTTCACATTAGAAAAATATAACAATTAGACATACACAAAATAAAAAAATAATTATTACTCAGACAGTTGTGTAGTGTGGCTCGCGCTTAAGTCCATAGTGTGAGAATGGTGGTGGGTAGCAAGGTAGTGGCTGTGGTGGTCAAGGGCGCGGGGCGGCATGGAGGGTGTTTTGCAGGGTGGGGGCTTAGTAAGCGTTTTTACGCTTTGGAACATAGAGGGGGTTAGGGGGGTTGTTTGTGTTCCTGTCCGGGGGGGGGAAGGGTGTTGTGTTGCTTCGTCGCTTGAGGGTATTAAGTTGATGGTTGGGCTTTATTAATTGTGTTGCTTGAGTTGCGGTGGGCCATGATGAGAAGATCTTCGTATTCGGGGCGGAAGATAATTAGAGCCCGGGAGAGCTGGAGATGTCGTTGCCTGGCAGCGATGGGTGGGTGGCAGGAGTTGACGCGTCGACCTTGTGACTGCGGAATGCGCTGATGAAGCATGAGACGGGTGGTCCCTTCTCTCTCCACTCCTGTAGTTGCTTGTTTGACTCGTAGATCTTGTAGGTAGTTGCTGCTTGTAGGAGATGGTTGTTGATTGTAGTACTTGTAGATATAGCAGTTTCCCGGCTGAATTGCTCGTGGGGCTGTAGCAATTCTTGTAGATTCTATTGATTGTAGATTCTGTGCGGCTTGTAGGGGTTGATTTTAGTAGGATAAGTACTTGGTAGTCGCTGGCTGGCTTGTGCTTGTAGTTTTGGCTTGTAGACTGCGTGGGGTAAGTTAAAAACTGCGTTATAGTGTTATACGTAAGACTGATAAATCAGTCACCACCGCTTATGTCACCATTTATAAGTCGGTATATTGTAGAGACTTATCTGGTATGAGTTAAATTGGTACTTCAGCTTTGTACACATTTATTTAGAGTCCAGTAAGGAGCGTAGAGATTACAACCAAGTACAATGAATGTCTTGAGCACAACCAGGGAGTGTCGGATGGGGCGAGTGAGCAGAGCGTGTTTGTAGCGTCGATGTCCGAGGTTTTTCTCCCCCTCCCTGGCTTCTTCCTTTTCTATCCTCGGTGGAAGTGTTGTTGTCTCCTTTGTTGATTCTTAAATAATGGGATTAACACTGCACAAGCGGATTCCATACAACAGTCCTTTGGCCTATTTGGATCAAGCGTTGTGAATACAAGCTAGACATGGTTCCCACGGACGAAAGATAGCAGGAAAACTATGAGTATAATTATATATATATCCAATATATAAAATTATTATGTTTATAAGATTTCTAAAATACGCTGGTTCCTTTTTGATGTTAATTACTTTCAAAATATTCTGTATAGAAACTATAATACTATTACACTTCCATTGATAATAGTTTTAATCTAATAGTAATAGTTATGCATGAAATTATATTTGTTTTGAAGTGATAACTGACTGACAAGTATTTTGAAACCAGTCCATGAACATGCGTGTTTGTTGGGATCACTTTGCCGCACCAGCGACCATGCCAAGGTTTTTTGTTCTTGGCTAGCGTAGCTTCTGTCTGTGCATCTGCAGGATGAAGTGGGGTTTATTGGAGGTGGACATTTCCTCTCACTGCAATCATAGTAAAGGCAGTACAGTTCTATTGTAGGGAGTGATCTTTTCTTGTCTTTCTCCCACAGCTGTACGATGAGGTGGTGGAAGGCAATAGAAACCTGTGGCTGAATGATTATTCCATTCACACGATGAGATGTCCCCAGCACCACTTAGAGTTTCCCTCTTGTCTGTCTATATTGTCATATCCCCGTACTGCTGGAACACCAACATGGGGTTTGTGTTGGTCCCAAAACCCAAGACCAGCTTGTTGTTCCAATTTCTGGAGACACAGTGCTGTATCTATTTCTTCAAGCTTTGAATATATATGCCATGACCCAAACGTTTTAAGATTTTTATAAAGCTCTACTTTTCCCCAGTGAGGGTTTTCACACCCCATGCCACAAAATCTGCTTTGAACTTTTCATTTGACCCAATGTCACTCCATATATGAGATTTTGACAAAGTGACCAGACCACTTTTTTTACACGAGCTTTTTGGAGTAGTTTCAAAGTCTCTATTTCCAGTAGAAGAGTAGTGAAACTAAACATAAACACTAAACATGAAACATGAACAATTTTAAAGGGGTTTTGGGTATGTTTACATATTGTTCATTGAGCCATCAGGATGTGGCGGCCATGGCTGCTCATACTGTTCTGTTTTTATGAGTTTTCCCCAGATGTATTGCCGTTTTTGACAATGAATGTTCCATGCTCTGCTCATCAGATGAATACAGCTCAAGTTTTTCCTTCACTGCCATGTAATCTCTGGCTAGTTGCTAAAAGGTCAGATTGTCAGGGCTGATCAGCAGTCTATTGTTTTTTTACCATGAAAGATTTTGAGACATGGTCCAAATTCTGCTTCAAGTTGCGTCGTATGTGTTTCTTGGTATGCATCTTGATATTTTGTCACTCCTTCAGCATTCATATATGATACCAACTTTTCTGTTAAGTCGGGCATCTGTGGTATATGGGCTTCGCAATTAACTCCTGTCTGATATGATCAAAAAGTTGCTGGTAAGCATATAATTCAGATGCTGCATATGCTTCATTTTCCCTTTTGTCTTTTTTCCCCAGCCATTTGTTGAGGCTTTGTCGGGGTGTATTCAAGATAGCAAGTTTTATGGTAGTTGTACTTCAGCACCACTATCTCACGTGATGTCATGGCCAGGATATGTTGATCAATACTTCTCTGACCTTCAGACCGTTCTTGAGTCAAGTATCTGCAGGCAGCTTCTCGTATAGTCTTGTCTGCTCGTAACTTAACTGATTGAGTCAATTTTTCACGACTATGGCTCCTTTCTGCAAAATTTTGAGTCCTTGTCACAAAATTTCATTTTTTCAGGATATGTGCGTGACTTGCTACTTCCAGCCTCTCGCTAGTTCGTTTCTGTTCATGTTCAATTGCTCAGGAAGGTGAATTTTAGTTTCTAGTTTGCTCAAGATTTCCCGTGTGTGAATCCATTTCGACATGATGTTTCATAATATATGTCTGGCATCTCCTCAATTGTGTATCAAGTTCAAATATTGACCATATCTTCTAATTTTAGCTACATTAACAAGTGTCTTCCATGACTCAAGGTCCTTTGGTCTGGTTAAGTTATTGAGTGGTACCTGTTTGTTACACAGTATGCAGAGGGCAGTCTCCGTTTTTTTACGTTTTTCCGATGGTCCCAAAAGTGGATCGAAATCCTCATCAGAAGCCATATTTCTTAATCAGATCTCTGAAATTAGAGAAAAATAATATTATATTCTCTGATTGAAAGTATTTACTTACCTCATCACAATAACTTTTTTACATGTATCAGTTAAAAGATTTACATAATCAATTTCGCACTTTTTATGGTACAATGAACATATAAACTTAAAATCACTGTACAGGACAAAACTACCCCATTGGAATGTCCAGCAAGCATTTTTGGTAATGGTTCACCATTCTGGATGATAGATTTTAAAGGGATTTTAGTACCTCTAGATGGTACCAACCGACCAGGTTGGCCCATGGACTAACTGGGGCAATAATAATTACAGGAGATATGCTCCCCCCAAGAAAGTTATATGTCTGCTTATTCACTTGCACCTCTACAAGGGCTGTTCATTTAGAAATAGCCGATGATTTAAGTGCCGAACCTATATTCAAGTGTTTCGGCGGTTTGTGGCTCAGCGGTCGTGTCCTCGGTGATTGATTAGCGATAATGCTACTAACTTCGTAGGAGCCTCCCCCATATTGTTAGAAATTGAATCATCCATCAGTACAAAAATCTCTAGAGTTAAGAAAATGCTCATGGACCTTTTACTACCCCTAGAGCTTCTTGGCAAATTATTTCACAGAGAGAATGATTGGCATAGTTAAGTCTTGTCTTAGAAAAACCCCTCCACAAGACAAGGATAGTCTAGAAGACCTGAAAACCATAGTGACTGAGATTGAGACCCGTATCAAATAACCGACCCTTAACCTACTTAGATGATTCATCAGTAAATATAGAAGCTCTTACTCCCTCACATTTAATGTATGGGAGAAGACTGGAACCCTTTCCTTTAATAGAAACAAGGGAAGATATACAAGATCCTACAATAAATGACCCGGCTCAACATCTCCGGGAAGGTTATCACACCTTAAATATAATTCTAAGGTCATGGGATAAGCATTGGAGTGCAGATTATTTACTGAGTCTAAGGGAAAAGTTGTATGGGGCTCAACAGCCAGAAAATCAAAGGGTCATTTAAGTCCAATTAAAGTAGGAGATATAGTAATCCTTAGGGGAGATATGCCTCGTTCGCAATGGCCTCTAGGAAAATTAACAAAACTGCATACTGATGGAAAGGGGATTGTGAGGTCAGTGGAGTTACTAGTGAGGGGACAACGATGTGTGTGGACGGTAAATAATTTGATTCCCCTAGAGTTAGCTGAAGAGGTACAGGAGGATTCTAAGTCTGCGTCTTGGCAGGCCAACTTAGGGGACTCCCGACCTCGGAGGCAAGCTGCTTAAAGCTTAAAGTGTAAAACCACTTGGAGAAACCTCATAAAAGGGGGTCAAATCACCTGAAGCAAACCTTCATTTTTCGCCGGCCCCCAGTTGTGGAAATTATCCACTAAAACCGCTCTCTAATCGGGAGAATGGTATGTATATATTATTATAGAATTGGGTACGTATAAATTAAGATGCATTAAATATAGTAATATAATTCTGGTGGTAATCACTAGTACCACAATTAATCAAAGGATTAACATAATATAAGAACTGTGAGGAAAATATTGGAACCTCCCACGTTTAGGAGTAAACATTATTGGAGCTTCCACGTGTAGCCCCAGCCGTCTTGATAAACTTTTCCGATCAAGACATCATTCACGCATTAAACCCTACACGATTAAGGTGTAGCTACGCTCTTGATTGTACACTAAGGTGTAGTCACGCTCATCTTAATATGATTGAGCCAGCATAACCGATTAATCGGTTAAACCAAGGACAAAGTGGTAGAAACACCACAACAATAAGTGCCGCGCCAGAGGAACTGTGGAAAGTTACCCTCGGCCTACAACCATCGCCGCCATTACGTGCACCTACCACAATTACCAGCGCCCTTAGCCGCCCTACAGCGACTACCACCACTCCCTCAAATAATAATCAAGCCTTCAAATCATCAACCCATCTACCACTGCTGAGTATACCTTAGTTAGCGTATAAATAGGGTATCATTGCAGTCTAGGTAGTTCTTGGGTTAATAGCAAGGTGAGTTCACATCAATTATTACTATAATTTCAACAGTCAGTGATGTATTGTGTCATCAGGACCTCCTTTTCACTGCTTCAGGAGTTTATCCATGGTTAATGTTAACAGTGCTCTAGAAGTAACTCTTCACCTCTGTCTATCAATAGCGGTTTTCTTCAAAATTATGTCCTATCACCCATCCTCATATTAATCTCTAACTATATTCTAATTCTAACTCAATGGCCTATCCATTCCTATGCTATACTAACCTGTATTTTTCATCGTCGTTCACTAGACCTCCAACTCCACAGAAATAAAAAATTTCACGAAGGGATACCACACAATGCCAAAATTCAGAAGTTTTATAAGGTTTTTAAATTGGGCAAAGGAAATATATTTTTTCAATACCTTAAAAACCTAAGCTGTTTTTACTACTCGATATGTAGCCTACCAGAGAACTATCCCCTCTTTCTGAACTACACTCAACTGTTTTTCTCTTGTACAATTAACATTCTTGGACTATTCTATACTAAAAATCTCAACTGAAAATTTCAGGACTCTTTTCTTGATAAATCAGCTTTAAGATGTTAGGTGTCCTGTGGCACCTGCGTCCATTATTTTCTCCTCCCATATGCTTGACTTGTCCAGGGGCCTTGTCCGCCAATGTATGGAGTATGTCTCTGATGTTTATGGGGTATCCACTCGTATTGCTCTCATTACACAGGATGGAGTCAAAACACTTTTTGTTTCATCATCTCCTCTCCGTTAGCTTATTTAACAGTATGTTCATTCTTTTGCTCCTTTTTTACTAGTTAACCCTGGAACTCTCTTCCATATTTCTATTATTTACCTTCCTGCTCAATAAATTTCTTCTAGAGAGAAGTATCAAAAAACCTCCTAAACAAAATTGGACCACCCTCTTTCAGGAATCTTTTTCTGCTTTATAGGGTCATGTAGCGCAGCGGGCTTTTTTTGGCTCGTAGCCAAACTCTTATAATGCAAGCTAAAAAAATAATGCAATCACTGTCTGCTGTTCCGTCTTTTTTTTTTTTTTTTTTTTTTTTGCATCACAAAGGACTGGCCGAGGGAAGAACAAAGATGGGTAACACAAAGCCCGCTTAGTTGCCAGTCCCTATAAAGAAGACAATAAGAGAATAAAATAAAAAAGAGGGATGAGACAGCTTTGTTCGGGAGGTGTCTTGTTACTCTTCTTTTGTAAATATTGAAGTCATAGGAAAGTGGAAAATAGAAACAGGTAGAGAGTTCCAGAGTTTACCAGTGAAAGGGATGAATGAGTAAAGATACTGATTAACTCTTGCATTAGGAAGATGGACAAAATAGGGTTGAGAATGAGTAGAAAGTCTTGTGCAGCGAGGCCGCGGGAGGGGGGGAGGCATGCAGTTAGCAAGTTCAGAAGAGCAAAGAGCAGTGAGCATGAAAATAACGGTAGAAGAGAGCAAGAGAAGCAACATTGCGTCGGTGATTTAAAGATTAAAGACTGTCAGTCAGAGGAGGGGAGTTGATGAGACGGAAAGCTTTTGACTCAACCCTGTTTAGGAGAGCTGTATGAGTGGATCCTCCCCAAACATGTGAGACATACTCCATACATGGGCGGATAAGGCCCCTGTAGAGAGCAAGCAATTGGGAGGGAAAAAAAATAGGACATAGACGCCACAGGACACCTAACTTCTTAGAAGCTGTTTTAGGAAGAGATGAGCTGTGAGATTTCCAGTTCAGATTTTGATTAAAGGATTTTCCTAGAATTTTCTTTTGTAGAAGAAGGGGGCAGTTGAGTTTTCTTTGGAAGAAGAGAGGATGGGTTATTGGGTTTTTTTCGATTTAAAAAGGGGTGAAAAAATTTGGGGTTTTTGAGGCATTGAAAAAAAAATTTTTGTTTTCCCCCAATAGGAAATTATAGAAAGATCGGGGAATTTAGGCGCCCGGGGGCTTTCCCCTCCGTAAAACCCCCTTATTTTCCTGTTGAGTTGGATTTCAAATAAAGGGACGTTGAAAAAGAGGGTGAATCATCAGCGGGGAGTGGATGGGGTTTTGTTTTTTGACTTAGAAGATCATTAATGAATTATAGAAAGAAAAAGGGGTTGGGGGAAGGACAAAACCCCGGGGAAAACCCCACTATTGATAGATTTAGGAGAAGAACAATGCCGTTACATTTAGCTGCAAAAAAACGGTTTAAAAGGGAAAATTTAAGATGAAGGTACAGAGAAAAGGATAGAAACCGAATGAGGGTATTTTGGGAAAATTTAAAAAGATTTTGTGCCAAAATTTATCAAAAGCTTTTGTTTATTTTAAAGGGCAATAGCAAAATTTTCCCACCCAACCAAGATTCAGTTAGGAAAGCTAGAAGATCGCCAGTATTTTCGCCCTTTACGGAAAAAGTTAATGATGATCAGAAGAAGATTGTGAGCAGATAGATGCTTAAGAATTTTTTATTAAGTATAGATTCAAAAAATTAAGAAAGGCGGGAAAAGTCAAAGCTATAGGAATGGGGAAAAGGGAAAAGGGTGGAAGTAGATAGTTTAAGAGGGAAAAGTTGACCAGGCGGGGGGCAAGCACAGAAGCACAGTTTTGAGAAAAAAATAGGGGGGGCCTCCGTCAGGACCGAAACCCTTTCCAAGGATCTAGGCCAAAAAAGGGCAAAAAAAAAATCATTACGAAGGATCTTTAAGGGAAAGGATAATAAGTCAGAGGGGGGGAGAAGAAGGAGAACAAGCCCTCATCAATCAGATTTGAATTTTTAGAAAATTTTTTGGGGGGAAGGGGTTCGGCTTAAGAAGTAGATGGGGACAGTTTAGGGGACCCCATCGGTGAAGCAAGGGGGGAAAAAGATGAAAAAAAAAAAATGTTAGAGTTTGTTTTTTGTTTAAATTTGCCAAAAAGTCAGGGAGAGAAATTTGATTCAAAAAGGGATTTTGCCCTTTTTCATGAATGAAAGAGTTTTTGGAAAATTTAAGAAAAAGGTTTGGGCTTTGATTAGGGGCAGAAAATAAAGGGCAGGGGTTTCAGGAGAGGGAAATGCTTAGGGTTTCCCGTTGTAAACCCAAAATCTCTATCTCGGACAGAAATGAGAAAAAACCCAGAGTTCCCCCAAAGGGTTTCCCGAGCTTTGGGATTAGAAAAAGTTGGGAATGTACGCCCCCATCCCAAAGGGACTATGCCCCCAGTTATGCGCTCTCCAAAAAAGAGAGGGGTCTTTGATAGGGAAGCAGAAATCTTTCCCGGGGGAAAATCAGAGTAGTACTGCCTTAGGTCTTCCCCCCTTAGCTGATTTTTTGAAGTCCCAGAAGCCCCCTCCGCTTAGGGGGGGCCCCGGGGCGGCACCGGAGCGATAGGACGGGGTTACAAAAATAAGATTGTGATCGGAGGACCCCAAACGGAGAGAATAGTTTCAAAGAGTAAGCAGAAGGGTTAGTAAATTTGGAAAAGATCAAGAAAGGTGGGCGGGGCTCCCAAAGGCCCCGGGCGGGGAATTTCGGGTAGGGTGCCCCCGCACCCGTTTCTCTAGGTCTTGGAGGACGAAAAGTTTTTAGGCTTGTTTACCAGGTTGTTCATGAAAGAGGATGATTGCAAAGGTGGTGGGGGAAAATTGGGAAATCCCCCAAAAATGGAAATTTTGCCCAAAAAGGGGAAAAAGAGATGAGATTGCCCACTTTTGTATTTTTAAAAGTCGAAGAATTTTACAAGTCAGAGGAGTTAGGGAGAGATATAAAGCACAAAATAAAAATTTTGTTTAAAAGAGTGACATTGAAGTCGAAGGGCCCGTTGGGGAGAAAATTCGGAAAATTTAAGGCCGTGGGCACGAGAGCAAGTGATGTCATTTCGCCCCCCCATATACGCAACAGCCCGTTTGGATTGGAAAAAAACGAATAGAGGGGCCCGAAGGGGGAGACAGAAAAAAGGTCGCAGCAGGGCCCCCCGACAAAGGATTTTGGGAAGAAAAAAAAGATGAGGTTAGAGGAGGAGAGAGGAGTTCAAAAAGGAGGGAAAATTTGATCTAAGACCGAATTTTTGCAGAAAAATTTAAGGAGGGGGAAGGTAGACGAAGTATCAAGACACCCCGGTTTGTTTACTTTGGGGTTTGGGCCGACCTGGGGATATTTTTGGTCCCCCCCCAAGTAAGGGACTCCGAGGTGGGTGAATGGTCGCGTAATGAAATTTTGAGTGAAAAATAGTGTAGGGATGTAAGTGCATGTAGTGAAAGTGGCAGAAAAGGGGAAATTTTCTTTAGAAATGCAGGTGCAGCTACCTCTTGTGTATCGAGACCTAAAGATATGGAAAAAAGAGGACAAAGGGAGATTTCAAAAGATAATCTGCAGCACCCCCTCAAAATCCCGTTTAAATAACCCCCCCGGGGGGTATTTCACCATGGCGGAAAGGTTTTTGACTGTCTACTCCACCCCCTTAAGACAAAAGCCCATCTTAAGTTCAAACCCCCCAGATGCTCAGAGGGATTTCCCCTTAAGGCAGAGGGAGTTTTATCCCCATTAAGCAAAAGGGGTGGGGCCCTGTTTTTTAGGCTCTCGCCCCCTTCCCCGGGCACCCGTCACCCGTCGCCAGTCACAAATTTTTTCTTTTAAATCTTTACGGAAAGGGAAAAGATAGCGATCACCAGACTTTCTGGCTTATTTTCTTATTTCTCTTACTGTCTTCTTATAGGGACTGGGAACAAAACGGGCTTGTGGTACCCAATTTTGGGTTTTGGGCCCCTTTGGCCAGTTCCTTGTGATGAAAAAAAAAAAAAAAAAAAAAAAAAAAAAAAAAAAAAAAAAAAACGTGGGCAAGACGGTGGCTAAATCACTCACAAAACACGCAGCTCCGGAACATCTCTAATAGAGGCATAGGGATTGAAACACACACATTTGGGTCTTCAAAAGTTGCATCACATATGATCATATACACACTATATTCCCCACGCTATTCACTCTAGAAACGATCTACAACAATGTTTTTTGTTTTTGTTTATTTGAAAATAAGTTGTGAGAATGAAAAACTATAGGTATCTTCAGCTTAACCGAAATCTTGGTCATATGATCATTATTCTTCCACCAATTATTGTGTGCTACATTTAATGCAAAGTTTATTTTCATAATGACTCTTTATTAAATTTGGGCATAGGTGATATATATATACAGCATATATATATATTTTAAAATATATTATAGCATATATATAAATAGCATATATATATATAGCATAATATATATACCCATATATATAATATATATATATATAAAATATATATATATATATTATATATATATATATATATATATAGCATATATATATATATATATATATATTATATATATATATATTTTATATATATATCATATATATATAGCATTATATATATATCTATAATAATATAGCGAAAGTTTTGTCTGTCTGTCTGTCTGTCTGTCTGTCTGTCTGTGTGTGTGTTGTGTGTGTGGTATAGGTTCCGCCCCCCGGGGCGCAATCACCTCATATGGCACATTTTTGGAACCGGGTTGACCAGGGGAAGTTCATAACCCCACTTATGAGATGATTCGATCACTTTTTTTTTTTTTTTTTTTTTTAGCAGCCTATTAGCGATAATTGTGAAAAAAAAAAGTGGGTTGCGAGAATGGACCCTACCCTAACTACGTCACGGTTGTTTACATCGGTGCATTGTGGGGATAAGGCGGGGTCGCCGCGGGGGGGACCTACGAAGGGAAAAGTACGGCGATGGAAAAATTTCGAGGTTTTTTTGCGCGAAATTGATATTCCCGGTGCTTATTTCTGCGCTCTGTTCTCGCTGACAACACTATAAAGAAGACCTGAGGTAATGGCTGATGTGCAGAGGCTTCTAACCAAGAAAACAGAGTCATAAAAAGAGCCTCGTCAAATGGGAAGCAAACTGGTGGGTACGTAATGTGTCCCTACCCCTTGCTTTCTTCTTAATGAGGGCTCTGCTGTGACGTTTCCTGGTTTTGAAGCCTTTGCACATCAACCATCACCTCAGGTCTTCTCTATGTTTTTCAGCGAGCACGGAAATATAGCACCTGGAATATCAATTTCGCCCGAAACAACCGAAAAATTTTCCCTCGTCGAGTCTTCTCTTTGTAGGTTGTACATATTCATGGTTATGATAGTATTAAAAGCCCTTTTTAATTGAGTTCCTTTGTTGTCTTTTCCCCATAATAAGTAGTGGTACATCATGGTTTAAGTGTTACTTGACGAGCCAATGAATACTCTTGGTTACCGGGGATTTCGCCCACACGTCAATTCGCCCACATGTAAGAGTCAATTCGCCCACTCTAAAGTCAACCCCCCACACGACCCATGTCAGGGAGTCATGTAAACTAATTTCCCCTCTGGCAGAAAAGGAAGGAAACCCCAGTAACCTTGGGCGAAAATGGGCGGGTTTAAAAATTTTGGGGTTTGCCCATACCCCCCACTTTCCCCCCAAAAAAGTTTGGGGACCGGTGGGGAAAGCGGGGGGTTTTGGTTGGGGGAAAAAATTGGTCAGAAGCAGGTTTTTTTTAAAAAGGGTTTTGTAGGGGGGGAAAAATTCCCCCAGATTAGGGTTTTTTCCTTATTTTCTAGAGAAAAAATTGCCTACCCCAAAAAAAAAACCAAAATAACCAAAATTAACCTACCCTAGCAGGGGGCTTGACCCACCGATCCCTAACCAAACCCCAAATCTAACCAAACCTAACCTAACCAAAATCAACCAACCTAACCTAAACCAACCCCAAACCCAAAAACTCCCCAAACCCAAAACCCACCCAAACCAAACCCTAAAAAAACAACCTAGCAAAACCCCCTGGGGGGGGGTTTTGGGGGGGTTCTCGACAAAATAAACAAAAATAACCTACCCTCCTATGCAGGGATGCCCGAAAACCCCTCGTAAGGAAAAATTAAAGAGGTAGGTACAAAAACCCCACGAGGGGGGGCTGGGGGAGATGCCTTTCCCGGGGCCGTCATCCCGAGGTTAGGGGGGCCCGGGGGGGGAATATAGGGTTTTCTAGGGATATGTGGGGGAAAAAATTCGCTAACCAATCACAAAAGCAGCCCCCTTTCAGCCCGGGGGCCTTTATATCCAAACATATTTTCTCAGCTGTCGGGGAGCCCAAATAAAAAAATTAAAAGACTCAAAGCCGCTTTTGTTTAAAATCGGCCCTTTCTTTCGAAAAATGGGCCCGCGGGTTTTTAAATCTAAACAAAAAAAACTCTAAAACATTTAACAAAAAACCTTTCAAAAAACCCTTACCAACCAAAACAAGACCTAAACTAATTTTAAATTTTTAAACACATGGGGGCCGGTTTGGTTTGAGCTAAGTTTTGGCGGGGTTTTTTTCCGAAATGGGGCCGTTTTTTTTTAGGGCTCACTATCCCAAAAATGTTCGATAATACACTCCCAAACATTACCCTTTCAGCGAAATTTTCCCATTTGATTACTACAGAGACACCCAGGGTAAAACCTTTTAAAGGTGATCATGGGGTTCGAGTTTTCGCGTGCCCAAAAAATAGTATCTTTTAGACCACTGCGGGCCAAAGCGCCGTACGTATGCCGTTCCGTGGCCCTGGGGGGTACTCTTTTATAGTGGCCCAAGAACTGCGCTTTCGCTCTTTAGGTCAGAAAAGGGAACGGGGGGGCTAACCCCTCACGGTGACACACGGAAAAACTTGGGTAAAAAAAAAAAGGGTTTTATTTAAAAACTAAAAATACCCTTGCTTGGGGTATACGGCGTTTTGTACTAGTACGCAAAAATTTTGATCCCACCACCACCCCCCGCACCTTAAGCGGCAAACTTTTTATGAGAAACTATACTTTTTTGATTCAAGAATGGGGCCCGATATATATTTTTAATATATAGGTTTGCCCTGATATGAATTTTACAAGTCCATAGGTATTGTAGTTAAATATGATATATAGGGAGTAAATTTGAAGAAATAAAAAAAATTCACTTTTCAAAAGGCAAGCATAAATGGCTCTAAATACACAATAAACAAAAAGGTATAGTGATACAACTTTTTAATTTTATTGTTTTTGACGTCTAGCCGTTTCCCAAATTTTCACCCCCTTAGGAGTTGGGGTTTGCTCCCGACCACCCTTAGCCTCGGGGGCCCGAAAGCAAGTAAAAAAATGGTTGAGCATCCCCCTTGGGAGGCGCTACGGGGTTAAAAAGGGTTCCCTTTAAAGGGGTTACTTGGGGGCCCGAAACCCCTTTTTCGAGCATCTTTTGCCCTAGTCCTAGACTCCATAGTGTGGGGAAATAAACCCCCATGGGGGGCGAAATGGCATGTGGGCAAAAGGGACCGGATACCATACTTTGAGTCTATACCAACATCCCCAAACCCTTTTGTTTTGTTTTATCTTATTATCCTTCCATAAAAAAATTTGCAAACCACGGGGGACATTCCCCATCGTGGGGCAAAATTGCCCTTAAGAGTGGGCCCGGAAATTGACTCTTCCCTGTGGGCGAAAAGTTTTTTGGGGGCGAAGGGGACGTGTGGGGCGAAATCCCCCGGTTCCCAAGGGGGTTTTCAGGGGGCCCGGGCAATTTAACATTTTAAAACCATGGTGTACACTACTTATTATAAAAAAAAGAAAACCAAAAGGAACTCAATTAAAAAAGGTTTTTTAATAGTATCAAAAAACCATAAATATGAAAACCTAAAAAGAGAAGACTACGACGATGAAAATTTTTAGAGTTTTTTGGGGCGAAATTAAATTTCCAGGTGCTGTATTTCCGTGTCGCTGCCCCAACATAGAGAAGACCTGAGGGAGGTTAATGTGAAAAAGGGCTTCAAAAACCGGGGGAAAACAGCCCAAAAGCAAAAGTCTATTAAGAAGAAAGGGCAAGTGTTTGGGGGAAACATTACGTACCTCCCCCCCCCCATTTGGGTTCCCTTTTTGACGAGGCTGTTATGACTTGTTTCTTGGTTTAGAAGCCTTTTTTTTTTTTGCACACAGCCATTACCCAGGTCTTCTCTATAGTGTTCTCAGGGAGAACAGAGCACAGAATTGCCCCTGGAATATCCCCAATTTCGCGCAAAATAACTCGAAAATTTTTCCATCGCCGTAGGTTTTTCCCCTTTGTAGGTCCCCCCGCGGCGACCCCGCCTTATCCCCAAAATGCACCGATTTAAAACAAACCGTGACGTTTTATGTCGGGGGGCCCTTTTAGGAAACCTTTATGTAGGGTGGGTGGGGGAATGGGGAGTGAAGGGTGGGGGGGGATGGGGAAGGGTGTGGGGTGATGGGGAGTGAAAGGGTGGGGGGGTTTAGGGGGGGGGGTGATGGGGGATGGGTGGGGGGAAAAGGTGGGGGGTGATGGGTAATGGTAAAAAATAAGCGAAAGTGGGGTCTGTTTCCCCTTTTGTCTGTCTGTGTGTGTGTGTGTGGTGTGTGTGGTCTGGTATAGGTTTCCCCCCCCGTGGCGCAATCACCTCATATGGCACATTTTTGGGGAACCCGGGTTTACCAAAGGGGAAGGTTTTTTTAAACCCAATTTTGGGGATGATTCCCATTTACTTTTTTTTTTTTTTTGGAAACCTATTAGCGATAATGGGAAAAAAAAAAGGGGTTTTCGAGAATTTAGGAAACCTTTATGTAGGGG
>JACEEZ010011134.1:0-16980 GCA_016584305.1 Chionoecetes opilio
ACACATCCATTATGAACTGATCTGTCACTTTGTGACTATTTGAGGACTTTAGATCTAGAGAGTTCTTGATCTGATAGGAGGGTTGGGGGAGGATGAAAAGCTTTGAATCCATTAGTTATCACTGATCGCGAAATAAGTGTCCACAAATTTTGACTCGTACCTTAAATGTCGGGGGGGGAGGAGTGAGGGAAGGAAGGAAGATAGAAATGAGAATGAAAGAAGGAAGATAAAGATAAACTTCACGAGAAACGAAAAGTTTGAATTGCTTACGGACATAACCCGGGAATTATATGATAAAAATTTTCCCGTCCTATCTCTTCCAAATAATGGGCATTACATTATAAGATAAATTTTGCCTGATCAATTTGCCCTGACACCTCAAGAGATCTTCATTCAGAAAGGATTTAGACTTTTTACTTGTCTGGCATTGGGTGTTTCAAGGGTTCTTTAGATGCCTCAAAGCCTCAGCATAGCACTCTTCTGTGCATAGATATCCAATACTTTGGGGCTTCTTTAAAATTTTTTTGCTCTTGTTTCCCCTTTAAATTTTTCTCTATGAATTTAAACACCAACTTTGTTACTTTTAATAATTTGCTCCAAGAAGAACATTTCGTAGGATCCCCCAAAGGGGTTTTCATCCTTAACTTTTCCCCCCTTATTTAGTTCTATTTTGACGCTAGTTTCAAATTTCTGAGTGGGCCAGGTTTTCCTCACAATTCAACCAAATAGGGCCCTTCCTCCACAAATAGAATTATGAATTTAGATTTCTTTAAACCTCTGGTTAGCAAGTCCGCTGGATTCCTCAGTGGCCAAGTGATGAAATTTACAGCCTGTACTTAACTGATCTATTTCTCTTACCCTTATTCCTTACATAGACTATATTGCTTTTGTTATAATCACCCGTTGTAATGCTACTTCGCTGTCTGCCCAAAAGGGAAGTTCTTTTAAAAGTTATGGAGTGCAAAGTTTCTTTTACATAATTACTTAATTTTGCTCCTAAATAAATTGCAGTTAGCTCCAACTGAGGTAAAGTTCTTGATTTAGTGGGCTACTCTTGCTTTGGACATCAATAGCTGGGGTTCAGAATTATAATCAGTACATATACAGACACCCATGGGCCTTAGGGGATGCATCTGTAAATAAGTGCAAATCATAGTTAGAATTTTCCTCCATCATGTTCCCGGGAAAATTATTTTTGAGAGCTCTTGGCACTCATGGGATAGGTTTCCCAGAATTAATTATTTCCCTGGGAAGTTCCTCATCCAATCAAGTTTTTAGTCAAACTTCCTGAACTAATAATTTCAAGGGTATGGTTAGAGGATTAATTAGCCCTAAAGGGTCATAAATTTTACTAACATTTTTAGCAAAGACCTCTTGCTTTTACTGATCCCCATTCTACATTTTTAATTGCAAGTGAGTCAATTTGAGAGTCCCACGCAACCCAACACCTTTAAAGTTTTCACTTGGGCCAGACGGCAAGTTAGCATTCAAGAGTGGTGAATTGGTAGCCCATTCTTGAAGTGGCATATTACCCCGATTAAAGACCTTATTACTACATCATACATTTTAGAAAGGGAAATTTTTTTCTTTCTTTAAAAATGTTCCCCTTTGGATATTGTCCATATATAGAGATTTTCTTGACAAGTTTACTTCTCTCTTATTTGCTTTTTCTTTTTATTTAAATGATTTTTAAAAGGAGCCCTTTGAAGTAGAAAGGGCAAACTCCCTAGCCCAAATAGAACTTTTTTTAAATCTGTAAGTACCCCAGGGGGTTTTTTTCATCTTGTGGATCACTGGGCCCCCGGGGAAATCGGGTTGTAATCCCTATCAACTTTTGAAATTTCCTATTTTTAAAAAGGGCCCTTTGTTTGGAATATCTGCTCCCTATGCTATTTGTCCGTTCTAAATCTTGAAAAAACGTCCCCAAATTTTTTTCAGTTAGGCTGGGTCCAGTGTATAGAAAATCATTAAAGGGCTGTTACTCCCCAAAAAAAAAAAATTTTTTTTTTTTAAATTTTTTTTGTAATACAATCAAATCCCCAAAACGTACTTGTTGTTTTTTTCCCTTTTTTTTAAAATTTAGGGCCCCTAGATGGGGGCAAGTAGTTTTTGGTTGTCAGTAACCTTTGGGAAAGTTGTACTTTTTCAATAAACCCCTTTTTTCAACGGGTCTCGGGTCACTGTTCGTACTGATTACGAGCCCTGCAGTTTTGGGCTTCTTTATATTTGAATTTAGTCCCCCCCAAAAGCAAAATTTGAAATTGGTGGGTAAGTATTGTTTTTAAATTTTCCCGGGCCCAACCTAACCCATATTTGGGATTGTCATGGTACTCAACATTTTTTGCTTTAATTATCTGGAAACAAATCTCTCTTCAGGCTTCTTTTTCCCGATTTTTTTCCTTTTGTGTCTATTTTCCCCCAAAATTTTTGGAAATTTTCCCTGCTCCCCGGGGGCGGGGAACGACTTGGGAGACCATAAATTTACTCTAGATTTATCTGCTTTTTTCTATGAATCTAGAAGGGAAAGGGTTTTCCCCAAAGGGGTATCAGCCCAAGTTTTTTGTTTTCAAGAACCTGGGCCATGTTCTTGATTTAGCCCAGTTTTATTTTTCGTGATTTGGCTGTTTCCTTTTAAATAGATAAATTTAAATCTACTGTACCCTTTTAAAATTTTTGGGATCTAGGAGCTTAATTTCTTGGTTCCTGCATGTACTTTATAAATTTTTTAAATTCCCTCCATCCTTATATTTTTAAGGTAAACTTTCCAAAACTAAGCATTCAATTTTATATTTTTTAAAAACCAGACTTTCTGAAAAATTCCTAAGCATAGGTCTTTTTTTTCTTTTCTCCTAAAATCCTAAAATTTTCAAGTCCACCTGGCCCAAATTTTAAAAATTTTAAAAAACATCAAAAAAAAAAAATTTTTTTACGGAAAATTCCCTCTGTGACCCTTGATCAAACGATTTTTTGGGGGGGAAAAGCCTTGAAAATTTTCCCCCCAAATTTAAAATGGGTATTAAACCTATGGGAAAGGCTTTAAAAATTTGTTGACCCCCGAAAGGTCTCCACTGCCAAAATCCTGTGCACTCTCCCGGGTTGGGTTTGGGGGCCCCGTCACAAAAACAAAGAATGAGGGAAATCCATTATAGCATAAAGGGACATCTGCGAAATTTAAATCTAAAGTCCTCTTTTTTATGATGAAAAATTCCCAATTTTTTCACTTTTTCCCCTAACTCTCTAATACTTTTTTGGGCCGGGTTCCCCGGGCCCCTTTCATTTTTTTTTGAAATTTATTTGGTTTTGGGGGAGCCCTTCACACAGCTACATTTAATTGTTTTTTTAGGTTTAAATTGGGTTTTTTGGGGAAAACCCTGCCGGGGAATTTGTAAAATTTGGTTTAAATTTGGTTTGGGTGGGGGAATTTTGGGCCTGGGAATTTGTGAGTTAGGAAATTTGGGGTTGGTGGGGAAACTCGCCGGGGGATCCCCACAGGCCCCCTTGACCTTTTTTGGATTGAAAAAAATTTACCCTCATATTTAGAGGGCAAGGAGGCTTTTTTCCAATCCCTTTTTCTCTCCTTCCCTTTTATCCTTCTTGAAACCCTTTGGGATTGAAAATTTATTTTAATTTTAAAGACTATTTTTCCAAAAATTTGTCTTCTACAGAAGGAAAACCCCTTTTTTGACTTCAACTGAACTTGATCTACAGTTGGTTGGGGAAATTTTTTTCTACTAAGATAAGAAAAAATTTTTAAATCCTATCTAGACCTTTGAAAGTCCCAAAAATAAAAGGTTTATTGACTAACAAAGCGCCGCCAACCGCCCAGAAACAAAACTAGGGGGAACTCGAACCGCTAAACCGAATGGCGCAGGGCCCTCTGACTTTTGCAAGCTCACTTTCTCAAAACCAAACCCTTTGCCACCCCCTGACGGCTATCTACTAAAAAAGTGGAAAACAACCAGCTAGTTTCCCTTTCTAAATTAAAACCTGCATTTTTGTTTCCCCCAAAAAAAGTTACTCTCTAACTTTTGGCTCAAAATTCAACGGGGATTGCTTAAAATTAGGGGGGGTTTTTTTTGTTTTTTGTTTAATCATTTTTTTGCAAGGTCTCTCAATTTTTTTTATCTATTTTCCGTAGGTTTTTTTTAAAGTAAATCTACCGCCTCTGATAGCAGCGGTTTCTGAAAAGGAAAAACCTGAAATGGAACTTGCCCCAAACACCCTTTATGTGACCTTTTAGGTAATTCCCAAATTTTTCCCCTACAGTCAAATCTGATCTAAAATGGAAAATTACTTTTTGAACTGGTCCCAAAAGGCCCCCTCCGCTATATCACCTCAACTCAGGCAGCTTTAAAATTGGGGAATTTGATTTTCTTAAGGCTCAAGTTTTTTAGGCCCGCTTTTCTTCTATCAAAAAATCAAACTTAAGGGGTGGTATTTTGAAGCGATCTTCAAAATCCCTGATCCAGATTAAAGCTCCCCCTTTATTTACCTTCCGCCCCCTTTACTAGAGTATCATATTTGATTTTCCCTGAAAACTTTTCTTTTTTTCTAACTGTGGGTTTCCACACTTTAAAAAGGTGAAATTCCACATAAACCCCCCCGAGCTTTCCCTTAATTTGACCCAGTAAAATTATTGCCTCCCCCTTTTTTTTGGGCCCGCTAAAATTTTAAATGTGGCCATTAAAAGGGGCCCCCCCCCTAATGAATAAAAATGGGGAAAGCAACATTTTAAATTTTGGAAATTCCCAAATTTGGGGAAATGTTAATTTGGAAGTTTTAATTATGGTACTTGTTATTTTTAATTTAAAATTTAAACCCAAAAAAAAAATTATTGACTCTAAACTTTAAAAATTTGGGAGTACCCAGAGTTAAAAATGAAAATTTTTTGTAATGGCTTTCTGGGTTTTTGTCCCAAATTTTTATGATTATCCTAATGGGTTTGGGCCTTTGTTCCAAAATGTTGGGCCCGGCCCTTTAAAATTTGGGTGTTTTCCCGTCCATGATCCGCAGATCCATCGGGAAGGTTTTTTTCCCCCCAAAAAAATGATGGGGGCCTTTTTAGCTCCGCTGCAATTTTTTATTTATGGGGCCCCTTTAGATCTTTTTGTAGCGCTCGGGGCCCCGACAAATTTAGGATGGTTATTGGAAATTATGGGGGTAAAATTTTTGGGTTTTTTGTGGCCAAAAACACAAGTGATCCCCTTTTTTTAAAAAAGCCCCCATGGATGACCATCAATCCTATCCTCCCAAAAAAACCATCCACCTATTTCTTCCCTTTATGTCGTTTTCCTTTTCCCACAGGGGGATAGCCAGATCATTAACGGGGGGTCAAGGGGTTGTTTTAATTCTAAAAATTCAAAAAAAATATTGGCCCTTTCCCCCTCCCCTTCCCCAAATATGTTCCCTGTTCACTCCCGGAAACCCCGGCCCCCCCCCCCCTTTTTTTTTCCGGACCCGGGGTGAATCACAAGTGACGATTGGGAAAAGGCCAACATAACTACGTGAATGTGGGGGGACTACCCGCCGGCCCCCTGAAAGGGAACAAAGGTTTTTTAAACCGTTCGAAGGACCAATTTTTTTTTATTTTTGGGAATTTAAATTTATAGGAGATTTTTAAAGGTTTTCACCCTAAATATAAATTAAAACACTGGTTTCTTGAATTAAAAACAAACTGAAAAAGTAATTAAAAATTTAAAGGGGCAAATAGAAAATTTGCTAACTACCCCCTAAAAATATTTACCCGGGGGTGTGACCCGTCCCAAATAATGTCACCAAGCTAAACCTTATTATTGAGATCTCAATAACTAGGAGAACTGTTGGGGTTTAACCGCCAGACCTCCTGCAAAAAGGGGGTACTTACTGGCGGGCGGGCCCTTTGGGGTGTTGAAAATTTAAGACGATATTCCCAAAAAAAGGCCCGCCGAAACCTTCTCGATATGCGACCGTTTGGGCGGGGATATTTGGGTTTATAATCCATGCTCTCAATGATACATTTTGCAATATTTCACGAGAACAACCCCCAGGTGTCTCTAAAAAGTGGATAAGGGGGCAAAGGGGCGATGATCTTCCCCGCTTTGGGGGGCCCGTTTACTAAAGAAAGGCCCCAGCCTGTCTTCCCCCCGTCGTCCCGGGTTTTGCTCCAAAAGGGTTTCGAGAACCAAAACAAGTTCCCCAAAAATTTATATTACTCCTATGTTTTAAATACTAAATTTAAATTTAGTAAAATTCCCTTTTTATCTCTGGAGAAAATTTTTATTTTCCGACAATTAATATGGTAAAAATATAAATTTATTCGTATATCCCAGCCCCACTAATTAAATAAACCTAATACTGAAGTCAATGATTTTCATGTGGTTTCTCCCAAGGAAACCCCAAATTAGGACAAATCACACCCAAATTCGGCCACCCAAGCATTAGGCTATGAGCACAGTTAAACATTTAAGCACATACTCACGATATATAATCCCTTTTCGAATACTGGATATTAATCTAAGCATATTCTTAAACCAAACTGCAGTATAATAGTTTTAACGATTGCACGATTGGAAGGTGTAATAAAATAAGGGAACGTGATGCATATCACAAAGACATAAATTCATATCATATAAGGTAAAAAATAGTTATTCTTCTTAATTATGTATGTATGTATACCGATGCATTTACTTAAATCATTTGGCTACTGGAAGTGAAAATGGATAAGTGACCAAATATGGCATGGAACGAAAAAATAACGTTATTATAACCGTTACAGGGATTTCAAAATAGCGTTTTTTGCTCAGAAACAGTAAATATGATAACGTTTTCGTTTCCGTTTTGTTCCGAGCATAATTTCGTTCGTTTCGGTTTTCGTTTTCGTTCCCTTAAACCGTTTCCAAGCCCTGCTTCTCATCCCTCCCAGTCAAACTAGAAACCACTGATTTCAAACAATCTACAATTACCTTCCTACAACACAAATATATTCTTAGAGAGCAGCTCATAGAGCTGAGAGATGACTATAAAGAACTCATTGAACTGACATTGACGATCCTTGGCGTGCCACCCACTCCTATTCACTGGAGAGCACAGGCGCTGTATGTACATTGTGCCAGATGGATGGCCAAGTTGATTTAATCAATACAATATATCTATTCAATTCCCAAGATGTGTAAAGTTGACCAATAGAGAGATCGCCCAGATAGAGCGGTTTCTTCAGTTTGGTGTATTGATATACACCAAGGCATGGATTTCTGCTCCAATGGCAACTGAAGCCCCTGCTCAAGACCTACAGTTCTGGTAAAACCTTCAAAGATATGAGGAGATCGATCGTGAAGTCGGTGCAGCTGCAAAAAGGGTTATGGAAAACCACCTGTAGTATCTGTCTGATGACCTCGTAGGCTTAGCAATTGTTCTCAGATCATGTATCTACCGAAGAAAAGTCAACGCTGGTTCAAGGATTGGCCCGTGATGCTAGTGAAAGAAATGTGAGAGGGAATGCTTCTATCATGACGAAAGAATCCATCACGCTTGGGGTTTTGCAACAACAAGAACACCACAACTGCTACATCGCTTTGGCATTGATGACTCTTTTCTTAGCTTGTTCCAAGAACTATGGATTGAAAATGAAAACTACAAGAGAGACAAAGAACGACTTTCAAAACTACGCCTTGTCAACAACACTGCAGAGCGCGGCGTAAAGCTGTTTCAAGACTACAACACTGCAGTTTCCCGCAATGAAGAGGAAACACAGCTAATTTTACAGACTGTTGAAGCTAACCGAAAAGCAATACCAACACAGACAAAAAGGAAAACTGCTGTGAAGGCACTAACTACCTGTGTTTAGATGCTAGGGACCTTGGCATGTAATATGATTTCATATACATACATTGTCTTAGTTTTAAGTTCCAAAGGTGGGCGCGCCGCTGAATGTTGGTACTTGCGCCCGCGCCCCTGCGCCGGCGGCGATGCCCACCTGCGCCCGCGTCGCTGCGCCGCTATTTTTGGCAGTTGCAGTTTGGCACCTGCAGTTGCACCCTGCGCCGCTGCTTCGCGCGCCGCTATTAATTAAGTATACCTATACAAAAAATGTGTGCAGTGCCAAAGTTTCTACCTATTTAGCCCCCCAAAAAACAGTTTTAGGCCATAAAAAAGTCATTTTTATTGAAAACAGGTAACAGGTACATATGTGTTTGCCGCGTCGGATTCTTAGGTCTTCTTTTATCGCTCGCTAAAGCTGGGCAGCGGCGCGGACAGCGGCGCGGATTTTTTACTTGCGCCGCGCGCCGTTGCGCCGGTTTTGTGAGAACTCGCGCCGGCGCCGCTGCGCCGCCGGTTTTTAAGGTGCGCCGCCGGCGCAGCGGCGCAGCGGCGCAATTTGCGGCGCACCTGCCCACGACTTTAGAATACTAAAACAAACTTTTGAAACTTTTAACAGTTTGTTTTAGTATTCTTTTGCTAAATTCTTTGATTGTTTTATCATTTGTGATGAAACTGCTGCATTATAATACAATTATAACACCAGTTTTGTTTGTTTATCTGGAGTGTTGATCTTAATATATGTGAGGAAGGTTGGCAGTGTATATTTCTTTTTTTTCATCTATCATATAGAAATTTTATGTCATGAGCACCACCTTCCGTTGAATTAAAAGCTGACAATTTCACCAAAATATAATTGCATCATATGGAACAAAATGAGAGGGTATCTTAGTTTGTAGTTCTATTTTCATTTTTGACTGTTTCATGGCCACCCTAATATGTTATATAATTTATATAATATTAATATATTATATATATATATATATATATATATATATATATATATATATATATTTGGTATTCTTAGGTAGATACATCTGGACATTTCAGGGTGACAAGACACTCGTCATTCTTGGGGTTGTTTTATGCGCGTGCAACGTTTCGCCAAAAGACACTTGGCATCATCAGGCTAATAGTTAAAAAAAAATATACTATACTGCTAAAAGCGAACATCTAAAAGAATTTTTTTTTTTGTTATTTTTTATTATTTTCTCATTATTATTTTATTGTTTAAAAAAATTCTTTTAGATGTTCGCTTTTTAGCAGTATAAGTATATTAATTTTTTAAACTATTTTAGCCTGATGATGCCAAGTGTCTTTTTGGCGAAACGTTGCAACGCGCAATAAACAACCCCAAGAATGACGAGTGTCTTTGTCACCCTGAAATGTCAAGATGTATCTACCTAAGAATACCAATATATATGTATATATATAATATAGTATTCTATTATATATATATATATCATATATATATATATATATTATATATATATATATATATATATATATATATAATATTAGATATATATTAGTGATGGACCGAATGTCTATTTTTTCCGTATTAGCGAATGCGAATCCGAATGCGAATATTTTGTTTTAATATTCTCGAATGCGAATGCGAATTGCTAATATTACATAATATTTCAAGTAATACACTATTTTTGATATCATACAGGTACCTGAAACATTTTGTATGTATTGTAAGAGTTCAGCCATAAAAATATGAGTGTCTAAAGTAAATTCCATTCAATTTTTAATGTTTCCAGGTTGCAGGACGAGTACCCACTCCTACACGAATACTTACATGATAATATCTTACATGAATATTATTATTGCAAAGTTTACACTTTGCAATGTCATTAGAGATAATCTCGAAATACGTATTCCCAAACCACACTGATGTGACTGGACGCCATTACGCAGTAGGCTGCTGCAATACTGTTCTCTTTCAAAGAAAGATGATTGTGCTCGTGGTGACAGAGAAGAGTGCGTATATGCTTACTGCAGTATGGCGCACAAGGCAATGAGTTGAGTTCAGTAACAGTGACCTTGAGAGTATCGGCTCCCACTCTGTTGGAGGGAAAGGTGGAGGTATTTTCGGGACTATGGCCCTTTCCCTCCCCACTACGCCCCCTTTAAAACCCCATTTTTTTAAAACTAATCCCTCGGCTAAACAAATTAAATTTTTTTTATTTATATTTTTTTGCTTTTTAAAATATTTTTGTTTCACTTGTTTTTTTTTTTTTTCTTTTTTTTTTATTTTTTGGAAAAATTTTTTTGGGGCAAAATAATTCGAATTTGAAAAAAAATGCAAAAGGGGTCCAATCCGAATTTAAATGGAATAGGGGGGAAAAAAAGGGGAATATCTTTAAATTAATATAATATTTTAATTTTAAAATATATATATTTTTATATATATATATATTATATATATTTTTTTTATATTTTAAAAAAAAAGTAAAAAATATAAAAATAAATATATATTTTTATATATATTATATTATATTTTATTTATAATTTTATATTAATGGGTTAGATAGTAATGAAAAGTTAGTTTGTGATAGATAGTGTTTGATTATAGATAGATAATAAATTTTTTTATTATATTTTTTTTTAAAATTATTTTATTTTTTTCTTTTTTTGTGGCAAATTCCCAAAGGTTTTGAGGCGGTTCTCTCAGAAAAACCAAAAAAAACGGGGGAAATCCCCCGGGGTTGTTTTTATTTCCTTTTTTGGGGGTTTTACAATTTCCCTTTTTAACATACAAGATACATGTCCCGGGCCCCCCGTTAGCAGGAGCTAGGCACCAACCCCCAAGTCCTCCCACAAACCATCAGGACGGGGAGTAGCGCCCCGGGGTGAGGGGGCTTGATGCGCGGTGGTGCCCCCAAGGGGCCCTGGTCCCCAAACGGGAAAAGGGGCGGCCGGGAGTCTCCCGGGGTTTTGGCCTCACCACCGATCCCTCGGGCGGCTCGGTGAAGGCCTGTTTGGGGGATGTGGGGAAAAGGGAAACCGCCAGGAGCGCCCTTAACTGACGACGTGCGTGGGCAGCCGGGGGGGGTAGGGCAGGGAAAACCGCACCCGCCTTCACCCCGCTGCACGGGGGTCTCCACGTCCTCCTGGGAGATATGGAAGACAGGAAAGGGCGGGGGGGAGAGGTGTATAGGGAGGAACAACGGATGGGGGGTTGGGGGTGGGGGGCTCTCACGGGGACAAGGGGGGCGTCCCAAAAAACCGGAGTAGGATAGGAGGGAGTGCTTTTCACGGTGACTAAAGGGGTGTCTTAACCGGGGTAGGAAGGTTAGTTTTGGAAAGAGGAGAGGAAGCCTTTGGCCTTTTTGGGGCCGGGAACCAGGACACTGTCCCCTGGGCGTGGTTTTTTGTTGTTTTTTTAGGGGGTTTGGGGGCCAATCCCCCCCCGGATGAATGACGTGGGCCATACGCCATAAAAGGGGGCCCACGTCCCTGGGCTTTGGGTTTTGCGTCCTTATATACACCCGGGCGGGGGGTCCCCCGCTGTGCCCAGCAATCCTCCCCGTGGTTTTTCCCCTCGTGGCTGTTTTCTTCTCATATATATATTTGGTTTTAAAATATAAAATATATAATATATATATTTTATATATTATAAAATATATATATATAATATATATATTAAAAATGTATTTATATATATAAAGTATACTCGTATAAAAGTATACGAGTATATATATTTTTAATAAATATATTTAAAATATAATTTTATGCATATATATATTAGTATATATAATTTTATTTTATTATTTTAAAAATATAATATATATATATATATATATATATATATTATATATTATATATATATATAAAATTATATATATATATATTTTATATATATAAAATATTTATATTTTTAAAATATATATTTTTTGTATATATATATATATTTTATATATATAATATATATTTTTTATATATATATATATATATATATATAAAATAATATATATTATAAAAAAGGGGGGGGGGGGGGAAAAAAAAAAATATATTTTATATAAAAATTTTAATTTTATATTTAAAATTTATATAATATATTTTATATATATATTTATAAAATATGGGGTTTTAACATTTTCTTCTAAATTTATAAATTTTAAAACTTAATTTCTAAACCCCCAAAAATTTTTAAATATTTTTTAATTTTAAAATAATGATTATAAAAATTAACCGGGGGTAAACCCTGGAGGGGTTTTTTGGGGCAAATATTTAAAAAATGGGTTTTTTAAAAAAAGTTAAATATCAAAAAAACACAAATTAAAATTTTTTTACTAATAACCATAAAAAAAGGGGTTTTTTAAAAAAATTGGGCCCTTTAAAGACGTGTCGGGGGGGTTTTGATATTGAAGGAAAAGGGGGGCCCAAAAAATTCAATTTTCGGCCGGTTCTGGGCCCGGTTGGGCTTTCTGGGGGAATGTTTTTCCGGGGATTGAATTTTTTCCCCCTAATGGGGCCCCCTTACCCGGAAACCCTTACTGGGGGGAAAACCCAATTTGGATTAAAAAGGGGGAACAAGGGTTTGTTTCTAAAAAAGAGACTGAAACACCCGGGCCGAAAAAACCAAAGTACAAGGCTTTTTAAAAACCCTCCGGGGAAAAAGGGGAGAAAAAGGTTTTACCAAAAATGGGCGCCCCCGGGGCCCCCCAGCCTTAGTCCCCCCTTCCCCCGCCGGGGGAAAGGGGGGGCCACCTCATTTTTTGGGGGGCCCCCCACCCCGACCCCCCATGGGGGTTGGGGGGGTGAAGTTTAAAAAAATGGCCCTTTTTTTTTTTAATCCGCCCCATGGGAAGGGGATAATAAGGGGGACCTTAAAGGCCCTCAAACTGGCCGGGGCCAGTCCCGGGAATTTTTTTTTCCGCTTTGGGGGGGTTTGGGGGATTTTTTTTGGATATTTGGGGGCCCGGATTTGATTTTTGGGGGCTGTTTTTTGGGGGTTTTTATTGTTTGGGTTAAATTTTCTTTTTTTCATTCTTTCTTTTTCATTTTTTCTCTCTCTCTTCCTCTCTCTCTCTTTTCCCTGGGCTCTCTCTCCCCCTCTCTCGTCTTTTCTTTTCTCTCTCTCTCTCTCTCTTCTCTCTCTCTCTCCCTTTTCTCTTTTTCTCTCTCCTCCCTCTTTTTTTTTTCTCTCTCTCTCTCTCTCTTCTCGTTTTTTCTCCCTTTTCCCCTCTCTTTTTCCCCCTCTCCCCTTTTCTCTCTCTCTCTCTTTTTCTCTCCTCCTCTCCCCTCTCTTTTCCGCCCCCTCCCTCTCTCTCCTCCTCCTCCTCCCCTCCTCCTTTTCCCCTCTCTCCTCTCCTTTCCCTTTTCCCCTCTTTTTCTCCCCCCTCCCCCTCTCCTTCTCTCTCTCCTCCCCCTTTTCTCTTTCCCCTCTCTTTCCCCCTCTCTCCTCTCTCTCTCTTTTCTCCTCTCTCTCCTTTTCCCTTTTCCTCTCTCTCTCCTCCCCTCTCCTCTCTCTCTCTTTACCCCCTCTCTCTCTCTCCTTTTAAATTTAAGAAAAATTACTGTTATGGGTAAAATGGGACTCAAAAAATACTTATCTCAATTTTACTTTTAGTGTTTTAAAACTGCAAAATTTTTGCAGCAAACTAGATTGGGGACTGAAAGAAGGATCACTTTACTCCTATCATAAAAGAGTTAAAGTGGTTAACAATTAAGACAGATATATTTATGAAAAATTTTTTTCGCTTTTTATAAGGCTGTCAAGGGGTTTTTCCCCTATATGGTTTGTCAGATACTAGTGGACTAGTTTTTCCATTGTCAGGGAAATACACCCCATACAAAAAGGGCAGCTAAAAGACCTTTATGTGCCAAGAGCCAGAACAACTGGTGCCAGACCCTCACTTACAAAGGCCTTAACTAGGGAACTTTGCCTTCATGCTCTTAATTAGGGAAAGTCTACACTTTTAAGTCTTGACTTAAAAATTTATTTTTAAGCCCTAGGAACTATAAAAATTTTTTCCCCATATCAAATAGCAGTTGCATATGTTATTAGTATATTTTAAAGATTTTGAAGTGACTTTTAGTTTTTTAAATTTTTTTAATGTTAATTTAATTTCCCTTTTAATGTTTCATTTGATTTTTTTTTTGTATTTTTTTTTTTATTGCTTATTACTTTCAGAATTTTCCATTTTTGTATATATTGCATAAAAACATGGATGCATGTTGCAGTGATGTAGTTTGATAGTATAACCATTTTTTCATGGAAAAAAAATTTTTTTTATTTATTTATTACTCCTCTCATCCCTTCTCCAGTCTTCCCCTTCATTTCTGGGATAACACTTATGAAAGGGGCACATACATACCTGAAACATAGACTGTGTTACTATTGCAGATTAAACCCTTGCCATAAAAGGAAAAAGACAGACAGCATTAGATGTTTGTTCATACATGAAAATATCTGTTCATAAGTTTCATCCAAAAATTTTACCGATTTTGCCACCTTATAATAAAAAAAGCTAAATCAAGGAAAATGCAAATAATAAAAAGTATTTGTTGATGTGTACCTATATAAATTTTTATAAGGACAAGAAAAAATTAAAATAACAGAACAAATTTCCCAACTTCCTAAAAAAAAAAATATTTAAACCTCGATTTTAAATGCAAAAAAAGGGCCAGTGTAATACTGATTTGGTCGTAATTGCAACCAAAGTACCATTAAATACGATTAACATTCATATTCCCAAATAAAAATTTCTCATACTAGTTTCTATTTTCTTTATTTCCTATATGCAAAAACACTCTTGACCCATAACCCTTTAATCCTATTTAAGTCACCAAACCGAACGTATTAGGTATATACACTGCGCCCCTGTAGTACTTTTTAAAATTTTAGTGTATACACTGAACCCTCGTTTTTACGACCTTTAGATAAAAAAATTCGGTTTCAAAAACTTTTTCTGCCAGCCCCGGTATTTGTTTTTTACCGAAAAATTCCGTATATCTTGTAGGGTTTTTCTGATTTTTTTTTATTCCCCCTTTTGGGGATATTTGTGATGGCTGCAGTATGCAAGTATAGAACTTTCGTCAATGAAAAGGGCAAAGTTCACGATACACGGAATAATCGGAAATAGGGAACTTTCACCTCATTTAAAGACCCAATTTTTATATCAAAAGTTCGGTTTACTCGGATAATTAAACCTGCATCCTTCCCCAATTTGTTCGTCAAAGCGAGGGTTTACTTACATATTTACACCCTTAATTATTTTTCAAAATAAAAAACAGGTACACCAAAAAATAGCCATTAATCCTTCTTTTCGAAAAATACTAATTTAACCAAAATATACAGAATACACCCTAATATAATATATATATATATATATAATATATATATTATATATATATATATATAAATTTATATATATTTTATATATATATATATAATATGTTGGGAAATCTTAAGACAAAGGGTCACCCCCTATCTTTTTTCTTATGCCAAAAAACTTGGGGACATATGGAAACCGGGTTTTTTTTGGGTGGAGGAGCACACACATAAGGGAACTAGGCCCCCACAAAAAAATCCCTAATAGGGAAATTTTTCCCAGTTCATAGACTTTACGGGGGCCATATTTCCCCTTTTATGTGTGCCCCCCACCCAAAAAACCGGTTTCCACCATGTCCCCAACTTGTTGTCTATAAGAAGAAGAAGGAAAGAAGGAGGGTTTAGCCTTTATTCTAAAAATGATGAAACTCTACAACCTAAACCTAGCACCCCCCCTCAGCCCATCGGGCTGTGCATAACCAACCTACCGACCTGACCTGACCTAACCAACCCTACTGGATTTGTTTTTTTTTCCCAAAAACCCAAATTTATATCGGGCCCAAAAGGCAAAGTAAGGGTCGGCCTATTAAAAACTAAAAAATGTGTTAAGGACAGTAAGTATAAACATAGAGCCCCAAAATTTGGGTCAGTTACCCTGGAGCCCCTTTTTCTTAAATTTTCCCTCAACGCAATGTAGTCATTTCCACAAACCTATCACACCTCTACCTACAACATTAATATTTTTTATGTCCTAAAAGAATGCCTGCATCTTTAAAATACTTGCCAATGTTTTTGGGGAATTCGGTGATGGTGAAGGTTTATGGTATCTCGTCCCCCCGTCGGCGAAGGGTTCCAAAAATTTTTTCCCCCGTTCTCACAAGTGTGAGAGATCTCTAAAAACCAAAAAATTTGGGGTAACGAATCAAGGGAAAAAGTTTCCGGGGCTGCTTTTGATAGCATAATTAGTAAAAATTAGAAAAAAACCCCTCTTGTGTTAATGTTAAAAAAACTCGAGAAAATTATTTCCCAAGAACGTTCTCCATTACCATGTCATTTTATTTTAGCTCTATTTTGTGTGGTCCCCAAAAATTTAAGCCCCGGGTACTAAAAGTACAAATCTGGCAAAATTTTTTGCCCCTATTATCAGCGAAAATTTAGCAAAAACTATACTCGCGCAGGGACTATTGTCCCCGGCTGATAAGACTGATCTTCTTTCACCAGTTTTTTTAAAATTTTCCTGTCGTGTCATTAACCCTTTTATATTCTTGTTCGGGTTTAAGGGATGTCCCTGGCTTCTGAATGTCATCTATGTGTTTACTTGTGTCCTTTTTTGTAATTCAGTATTTTTACCCGATACTCACTGTCTGAGAATCTCGCCCGTCCCCCCATTTTGTTGTTTTCTCTGACTCACGGCAACAAGCGGGAAAACCGTGGTAAACGGCTTTAAAACCATAAAGGCTCTCGCTTCTTATGGCTTCTTCGGCTTGACCATGGGCCAATCCGTAAAAAAGCCGGGTTCTTAAAAATGCCTCCCATAACGAAACGCAAAGCTGGCAAGAAGCCGGCTTCTTACGGCTTTCCCTTTACCAAATTCGCCCATAGTCTAATCACTTTTAAACTGGGTTTTTGGGAGCCTGCTCGATTCCACCCCCGTTTGTAAAGGGACCCGGGCGCTGTTGGGGATAGACTCGGGGTGAGTGGGGGGGTGGGGGTGGTACAGTCACGCAATGTACTTTTTGCGAACCCTTGGGGCGAGGCAACCCATAATTTCTCAAATCTTTTTCCCTTTTCTACAAATGTTCGCTCAGTCTCCTCTTGGAGATCCGCCCCCACCCCCCCCCCAAGTAGCCACACCTTTTCAAACCTTTCCCCCTTTATAGCTCCCTATGATAATTATAGTT
>JACEEZ010011135.1:0-10000 GCA_016584305.1 Chionoecetes opilio
CCCGATCTTAGCTGTAAAAATGGTTAGTTATTAGTATTAGTATTATCATTTTGTTAGTTGTTTTAATTTAGTTCTTGTCTTACCTTTGGGTTAGACAAAGGACAGAAAGCTAACAGGAACGATACATGTAAATAAAGTTAGTCTGTGTTAAACAAGAAATATTCGTGTTGGAGAATCGTAAATCCTAAACATCGTGTTGACATATCTTGTAGTCAGTCATTTTTACTTCTCATACGTACAAGTTTACTTCCATTATGAGTGATGGGGAAAGTTTGTATGTAATGTGTGCGAGTGGATAAAACATCGGTGCTGACTTTCAGGAAATGTAGTCGGATATCTTTTGTTTTCTAAGTTTAAGTAGTGGAAGGAATATGGATGTGATGTCAAGTCATGTCATGTTTGTATCTGTCAAGGCAAAAGTATTTAATGTCATGGTTAACCCCTTCACGCCCAGATCTTTCCTTTGTTATAGAAAATTGTATGTTGAGCCATAAAATTACGAAAAATAACTTCAATATATCAAATGAGTTAGTTGACAAGGATACTAAACAGGTCATATCTATAAAATATTGCTTATATTCACTACAAATCGTCTAATGGGACCCAAATTACTATGGAAATTACGTTCTGGGTTTCAAGGGGTTATTAAGCAGAAAAGCTTTACTTAGATATTAGAAAATGTAGTCAGATATTTTCATTTTCCAAGTCAAAGCAGTGAAAGGAATACGAATGTCATGTCTGTTTAAGCCAAGGTAAAGGTACAAAATATAGGCCTGAGTGATATAGGCCTGAGTGATATTAATTTGTTGTTAAAGCAGAAAATATATACTTGGATAACAGAAAATAGTCATATATATATTTTTCGAGGTCAAAAGAGTGGAAAGAATACGGCTGTGATGTCAAGCCATGTCCTGATTCTGCCAAGTAAAGGCCAAATATAAGGTCTGAGTGATATTAACCCCTTCACGCCCAGATCTTTCCATTAATATATAAAATCGTATGTTGTTAGTCATGAAATTACGAAAAGTAACTTCAGATACCAAATTAGTTAGTCGACAAGGATACTAAACAGGTCAAATCGATAAAATGTTGCTTATATTCCCAAAAAATCGTGTTATGGTAGTCAAAGTACAATGGAAATTACGTTCTGGGCTTCAAGGGGTTAATATGATGTTTGAACAGAAAATGTCTTCTTAGAGTTCAGAAAATGAGTCATATATGTGTTTTTCCAAGTTAAAGCGCAGAAGGAATACGGAAGTGATGTCAAGTCATGTTCTAATTTTGCCAAGGTAAAGATAAATATCTCAGTTGTTTAAAGTTGATGGTTGAACCGAAAACCTTTACTTGGATTTCAGAAATTTAGTCATATATATTTTTTATCAAGTCAAAGCTGCTGAAGGAACACGGATGTGATGTCCTGTTTCTGCTAAGGTGAATGTAAAATTATAGATCTGAGTGATATTAATTTGATGTTTTAGCACAAAATCTCTACTTGACTTTCAGAAAATTAGATCATATATATTATTTTCCAAGTCAAAGCAGCAGAAAGAGCACAGATGTGATGTGATGTCCTGTTTCTGCTAAGGTGAATGTAAAATTATAGGTCTGAGTGATATTAATTTGATGGTTTAGCACAAAATCTCTACTTAACTTTCAGAAAATTAGATCATATATATTATTTTCCAAGTCAAAGCAGCAGAAAGAGTACAGATGTGATGTGATGTCCTGTATCTGCCAAGGTAATTATAATGGTGTGACTGATACTAATTTGATGTTAAACAGAAAATCTCTATGTGGAGGGAGGTCACCTGATTTATTGAAGCGTTTGAATACCTCACCCAAACGTAACCTGACTGTCTTGCTGTCGAACTTTTGCTTCTGCCTAACACTTACCCGATAAACTAGCTGCCCCTTTAATTTTCTGTTATTGGTTATACGAGTGAGAGTATGTTAAGTATTTTCATTCTTTCTGATCATTTACACAGAATATTATATCGTCTTTATTCATGTGTTTTAAGGATTTGTTTTGTAAATGTGTATCGATAATCACCAGAGAAATACAGAGGATGGAAGAGAGAGAGAGAGAGAGAGAGATGAGCGAGAGATATGAGGAAGAGAAGAGAGAAGAGAGAGGAGAGAGAGAGAGAGGAGAGAAGTGGGAAGAGAGAGAGAGTAGAGAGAGATGAGAAGAGAGAGAGAGAGATGGAGAGGAAGAGAGAGGCGAGAGCTAGAGAGGAGAGAGAGAGAGAGAGAGAGAGATCTAGCCTACATCGACTATTGAATAATTACTGCGTTAGAAGTACAAGCTCACAAGACTCGGACGGACTTTTCTGGATTTGACATTTCCGGTTTAGGGAGATTATAGGTCAAAAGCTCTGTGATGTACAGTGACTAAGCTGGACCTTGTGGTGATTAAGACTTTGTTTAGATAAATCTTGTCCCATTATTTCCCCAAGTATCTTTGTTGTTTTTTAATTAACCAAATAAGGCAATGTCATGATCTTTGCTTAGAGTTTTGCAATATCAGTTATAATTGTTTGATAACTTCTCTCTCTCTCTATCTCTCTCTCTCTACTATCTCTTCAGTCCCTCTCTATACTCATCTCTCTCATCTCTCTCTCATCTCTCTTCTCTCAGCCTCTCTCTCTCTCTCTCTCAAACTCACAATTTCCTTGCAGACTCCTCATTCCAACTATCCTGCCCTCCTTCATATCTATTTATGATCCCATTCTGTATCATTATTCATCTCATTCATGTAAATATTCATACACGTTTCTACATGTCTCTCTTATCCATTTTTTCCCTGGTTTTCTTTATCACTCTTAATCTCGTCCCAAAAAACACATAAGTTGCCTGTGTATTATTTTCCCTCATTTTAACTCCTCGTATTTTATTGCATACACATCTTATCACCACACGCTCCCTCCACCGCTCTCCTATCTTATCTCTTTATATTTAGTAGTTCTACCTCTCCTCATGTTATATTACTTACTGGCGTCTCTTCCTCCATCCCATTATCATAAGGATCTCATCTTTTTTTCTTATCTCTCAAACTGTAATTATCCGTATCAATTGTTTAATTCAGTTTATTTATATCTATACTATTTAAACCTCTATTTACTTCTATTATCATATACTCCATCTTTTACTTTTAATCACATATTATCATATCTTCTATCTTTTGAATAATATAACTATCATATTATCCATCCATCCTATATCCACCTATATTCAAATCACTTCAATTCTCATTTAGTGTATTTCGAAATCTGTAAGGATATTGACACCTTTGAGAGAGAGAGAGAGAGAGAAGAATGAGAGACGAGAGAGACCTGAGAGAGAGGAGAGAGAGAGAGAGACGAGAGAGAGAGAGAGAGGAGAGAGGAGAGAGAGAGAGAGAGGAGATAAAAAGATAACTAAAAATCTAAAGACGTGAAAAAGAAGAGAGGAGAGAGAGAGAGAGAGGAGAGAGAGGACGAGGAGAGAGAGAGAGAGAGAGATGAGAGAGAGGAGAGAGAGAGAGAGGAGAGATACGATACGAGAAGAGAGAGAGAGAGAGAGAGAGATAATAAAGATAACTAAAAATATAAAGACAGTTGAAAAAAGAAGAGAGGAGAGAGATGAGAGATGAGAGAGAGACGAGAGAGAGAGAGAGAGAGAAGAGAGAGATGAGAGAGAGATAGAAAGATGACGAGAGAGAGAGGAGAGAGAAAAAAAAAAAATAAAAGATAACAGAAAATATAAAGACCTTGAAAAAAGAAGAAGGGAAGAGAGAGAGAGAGAGAGAGAGAGATGAGAAGAGAGAGAGAGAGAGAGAGGATGAGAGAAGAGACGGAGAGAGAGAGAGACGAGAGAGGAGAGAGAGAGAGAGAGAGAGTGAGAGAAAAAAAGGGTTATTTACATATTGCAAATAAAATCGCTCTGTTCTTAGCTACCTTTCAAAGCCTGAAAGATTAATGGCTTTGGGATTAATAGATAGCCTAAAATCAGCGAGTAATTTCCCCAGGGAGGCCTATTTGGGAGCAAGAGTAGGCTCTGAATGTTTTTTCCTCTATATTGTTGATGGCTATTTAGTAGAGAGTTTTTTTTTTTTTTTTTACTTCACAAAGGACTGGCCAAGGGAAAAAATGGGTAATAAAAAAGCCCGTTTAGGATTGTTTTTTCATTCATTTTATTCACATTACTTAATTTGGGGGAATTTTTACTGTCGTTGATTTGTCGTGATCAAGGTGTTATGTTTTTAATTAAGAGATGTTTTTAGGGGTTCTTTTTGATATGAAGTTATTATTAGTCGTATGAGAATCGTTACCTATTCTCATTGTCTCCGCTTAACCCCTTCACGCCCAGATCTTTCCTGTGTTATAAAAAATCGTCTGTTAGCTATAAAATAACGAGAAGTAGCTTACTATACCAAATGAGTTAATTGACAATGATACTAAACAGGTCATATCTATAAAATTTTGCTTATAGTCACTAAAAATCGTCTAATGGTTCCCAAATTACAATGGAAATTACGTTCTGGGTCTCAAAGGGTTAAATGTATTACAGGTATTACAATAACAACAGTACAAAGGGATATTATGCACTGTTATTGTTGTGTTGTTGGGTGCAAGGGAGGTGAAATGACTTGCTTTCTGACTGATTTTGACTGAACTCCTGACTTGACTTGATTTCTGACTGATTTTGACTGAACGACTTGACTTGATTTCTGACTGATTTTGACTGAACTCCTGACTGACTTGATTTCTGACTGATTTTGACTGAACTCCTGACTTGACTTGATTTCTGACTGATTTTGACTGAACTCCTGACTTGACTTGATTTTGACTGAACTCCTGACTTGACTTGATTTCTGACTGATTTTGACTGAACTCCTGACTTGACTTGATTTCTGACTGATTTTGACTGAACTCCTGACTTGACTTGATTTCTGACTGATTTTGACTGAACTCCTGACTTGACTTGATTTCTGACTGATTTTGACTGAACTCCTGACTTGACTTGATTTCTGACTGATTTTGACTGAACTCCTGACTGACTTGATTTCTGACTGATTTGACTGACTCCTGGACTGCCTGATTTCTGACTGATTTGACTGAACGGACTTGACTTGCTTTCTGACTGATTTTGACATGAACGCCTGACTTCACTTGTTTCGACTGATTTTGACTCTGAACGACTTGACTTGATTTCTGACCTGATTTGACTGAACGACTTGACTGATTTCTGACTGATTTGATGAACTCCTGATGACTTGATTTTGACTGATTTGACTGAACGACTTGAATTGATTTCTGACTGATTTTGATTGAACTCTGACTTGACTTGATTTCTGACTGATTTTGACTGAACTCCTGACTTGACTTGATTTCTGACTGATTTTGACTGAATTCCTGACTTGACTTGATTTCTGACTGATTTTGACTGAACTCCTGACTTGACTTGATTTCTGACTGATTTTGACGAACACTCATGACGTGAATGATCTGACGATTTTGACTGAACTCCTGACTGACTGATTCTGACTGTTTTGACTGAAACTCCTGACTGGACTTGATTTCTGACTGATTTTGACCGAACTCCTGATGACTTGATTCGACTGATTTTGATGAACTCTGGACTGACTGATTTCTGACTGATTTGCCAGCATGAACTCTGACTGGTACTTGATTTCTGACTGATTGTGACTGAAAAACTCCGACTGACTTGATTTATGACTGATTTGAACTGAACTCCTGACTTGACTTGATTTCTGACCTGATTTGACTGAACTCCGACTTGACGGATTTTGACTGAACTCCTGAATTGACTGGATTTCTGGACGATTTTGACTGAACTCCTGACTGACGATTTCTGGGGACAGGACTGACGGACTGATTTCTAGACGAGGAAACTTAAGTGTTGCTGATTATTTAGGTTGTTTAAGTGATGTTTTATCCATCGTTTGTTGGGGGGTCCCAGTATGAGAATCGGTTGCTGTTACACTTTATTTCCCTTACCCCTTGAGACCCAGAACGTAAATTTCATTGTATTTTGGATACCCAAGAGACGGATTTAGTAACAATATAAGCAATATTTTATAGATATGACCTGTTTAGTATCCTTGTCCATTAACTAATTTGGTATATTCAGTGCCTTTTCTTAATTTTATGGCTCGACATCATGCAGTTTTTTATAGCAAAGGAAAGATCTGGGTGTGAAGGGGTTAAACATGCAGCTATTACCGTAAGAAGAGTAAAAGTAATATTGCCCAGTGACTGTTATTGTGAGATATTATGTGCAAAGGAGGTGAGATTAACCCCTTGAGGCCCAGAACGTAATTTCAATTGTAATTTGACTACCATTAGACAATTTTAATTAACATAAGCAATATTTTATAGATATGGCTTGTTTAGTATCCATGTCGACTATCTAATTTGGTATATCAAGTTACTTTTACGTAATTTTATGGCTAAGAGACGATTTTTCATAGCATAGGAAAGATCTGGGTGTGAAGGGGTTAAATGTGCAGCTATTACCGTAAGAAGAGTATAAGTAATATTGCCCAGTGACTGTTATTGTGTAATGACATTATGTGCAAAGGCGGTGAGGTTAAGTACATGGTAATCTGTTACTCTAATGTACCTTCTCTAGTTACATTGTTATAGATTTATTTATTTTCCCTTAGCCATGCCATTCACACTCTCTCTCTCTGTCTCTGTCTCTGTCTCTCTCTCTCTCTCTCTCTCTCTCTGTCTCTTCGTATATCCGTCTTGTCTCTGTCTCTGTCTATGTCTCTGTCTCTGTCCTCTCTCTCTCTCTTCTCTCTCTCTCTCTACTCTCTCTCTCCTATCTCTCTCTCATCTCATTCTCTCTCTATCTCTCTCTCATCTCTCTCTATCTCTCTATCATCTACTCTCTATCGCTCCTCTCTCTATCTTACTCCACTCACTAAAACACACTATCTCTCTACTCTCTCTCTCGCTCTCTATCTCTCTATTCTCTATATCTCTCTCTCTCTCTCTCTCTCTCTCTCTCTCTCTCTCTCTCCTCTCTCTTCCTCTCTCCTCTCGTCTTATTACCTGTCCTATCTGTCACTTTGTCTGTCACTTCCATATAAAAATAAGTTCGTGCAAACAAATCACTAGAGGGGAAACAAGGTATTTTTACTGTTACTTCTACTAATTTCTTTGCATTACCTCCTTACCGTTTGTCCTATTACAGTGCCCCTCTCTGTGTTATTCGTTCTTTCTTTCTTATCTTTTCTGTTTATCTTATTTTTTTCTTACTTTCTTACTTTATCTTTTTTTCCCACTTCACACATTGCTTTTCTTCCTCCTTATCTTCCTGCTCGTTTTTTTTTGTCGACCCAAAAGTCGAAATAGTCTATAGAAGATGCGTACTGCGCTATTCCTTCCTCCTCCTCCTCCTCCTCCTCCTCCTCCTCCTCCTCCTCCTTTTTTTTCCCCTTCCTCCGCCTCCTGCCTCCTCTCCCTCCTCCTCCTCCTCCGCAATAAAAGCAGGTGGAGGTGTCAGCTTATATTAAAAGAAAATTGCAAGCAATCGAAATCGATGAAGTAAACAAAGATCATTATGACTCAGTCTACGCAAGGATTAAGCTAAACGGTAAATTGCTAAACTATTGGGACAATATATCGTCCTCCCAAATGTAATGCGGAAGTAGATGCCTTCTGATGACGAGATAAAGTTCAGTCGGAACAATTTAATAACGATACAATTATTTGTGGAGATTTTAACATACCTCATATCAACTGGAATAATAATTCTGCTGATAGAGAAGGTATGCGATTGCACTTGATATGGTGAACGAAGTATATGAAATCAGGTGGTCCGTGAGCCTACAAGGATAATAGTATCCTAGATTTAGTTTTCACTAACGACATGATCTGATTGGATAACTGCGATATAGGGAACATTTGGAAAACAGTGATCACGGTAATCGATGCGGCATAAATTGCCAATGTAGACATCACAGAAAATCGGTTATTAGTCCCAAATATAATATAAAGCAGATTTTCACCCCCCCCCGAAGATCAGCCAGGGTACTAAGCGAAGTTTGAAAATGGATTGACCTACTAATGGTAATAACGCGAAAACATGTGTAATGTACACTAATAAAACTCCAATCGGTGGTGGAAAAAAAAAATGTTCCCATGGTAAGAAAACGTTGAATAAACAATAAAACAGACCAAGTTGGAGAAAAATGAGATCCAAACAAATCATGGCAGAAAGCGCCGAGCGTATAAAGTTACAAAAGATCAAATGCAGACTCTGCCGATTCTAGAGAATACAATGACGTTCAAAGTCGCTGCCAAAGGGACTAATTAAGTCTAAAAAGCGCGGAGTATGAGAAAATTGCAAAGGAATCCAAATCAAAACCCGAAAAGGTTCTTTCAATACGTGTCGAAGTAAGAAAAAACGTCCAAAAAAGTATTGGACACTGAAAGATAATATAATATCTTGGAAATGATAATAAGAGTATGGCGTTCGGACTCAATGAATACTTTAAGCGGTATTTATTAAAAGAAAGACGAAACCTCCATTACCAGAACCAGTAAACATGTATGCAGGACTCGCAAGGGGATAGACGGTTAAGAGGAGAGATAACAGTAGACGAATATCAAAAAGATTTGCTCGAAACTTGACCAGCAAAAATCCGTGGGGGTGGACGAAATCTCGCCGCGACACTTCGCGAATGTCACAGCAACTTTCCGCTCCCATTAAGATTATTTTCAAATAAATCGCTCTGTGAAAAAAATGTTCCAGTAAGTGGAAAATTAGCTACTGTTAACCAATATTCAAGAAAGGGAGTAGTAAGAGCCTCGCAAAGTAATTATCGCCCAATAGTCTAACGTCCGTGATGTTAAAAAAACTAGTTGAGAAAATATTGCGGGATAACAATAGTTCTTTTCTCGATGAAAATACTCAATACTAAACTCCCAGCATGGATTCGAAATAAGAGATCCTGCTTAACAAAACCTACTCGATTGTTTTTAAGGTCAATTTAGTTTTCAAAACTGGGACGCTAAATTTTTTTTTTAAAAAAATTCCCTTCTCGGATCCGGATTGTCCTCGGTTCGGAGAGGTATTGTAAATTTACTGGATTCAGAAGGAAGAAAAAAAGGCTTCGATACAGTTCCACATAAGCGACCCCTGTTGACCAAGCTAAGGGCACATGGCATAGGAGAGCACTTATGTTCATGGATTGGCGATTGGCTTTCAAATCGTGGTAAAAACAACGTGGTAAGTAAATAAATGGTTGAGGCATCGGATTGGTTAGATGTCATAGTGGGGTGCCTCAGGGCTCGGTCTTGGGTCTACTCTTTTTCTGATATTATCAACGATATGGACTGCGGACTTGTATCTAACATATCAAAATTGCAGATGACACCAAATTAGGCGGCAAAGCATTAGACTAGAGAAAAACTTGCGAACTCCAACAAAGTGATCTCGACAAAGATATCAGATTGGAGGATAAATGGCTATTAAATTCAATCCGATAAATGTAAAGTAAATGCATCTAGGCAACGGGGGGGGGGGGGGATTTAAAACCCCTCAAATATAACATCAAATGCAAAATAAAATCGTTAACTGAAGTACAAGCAGGAAAAGGATCTAGGTGTCAATCACTCAGTAATGATCTGAAAACCAGTTTCGCAGCCAGCTGCAGTAAAAAGGCCAACAAATATGATGTTGGGTATAAACGTAACTTTGAACATAAAACTCGAAAGTAATGACACAATTATACACGTCCCTTGGTTAGCCGCACTTGGAATAGCCTCATTTTGGTAGCCCGGTTTCGTAAAAGATCAAGCCAAATTGGAATAGTGCAAAAAGAAGAGCAAACCAACAATTCACAACTGCGAAATTCATCTATGAAGAGAGGGACTGCGGAAACTTAATATGTGTTTTCCTTAAAGGATTCGTAGAATCGGGGGGACTTCGATAGAAACCTTTAGATCCTAAAAAGGTTTTGATGCACTTAATTCAATGAGGGACC
>JACEEZ010011136.1:0-15378 GCA_016584305.1 Chionoecetes opilio
GGTTGAATTGTGTGCTTTTCACAACGGTATATCATATATTTCTTCTACTAATGATTTTTTTTCCCTCTCCCCTCCGAAGTGTATGCATTGAGTGCCGTGCCGTGTGTGTGAGGCGTCCTGTATAGATGACTGTATTGAGTATACTTTACAGATGACGACACGAGGGTGGTGCTGGAGGGGGAGGGGGACTACATCAACGCCAGCTACATTGAGGCAAGTAATTATTTGATCTCTCGTCACAATAGTCTAGTTCTAATCACTAACAACCATGGACAGTATATATAGTCGCCGCATGTTAAGATGGCGAAAATTGGGCTCCCTCACTCCCTCTTCCGCAACGCACGGGATGGCTGAGGTGTTGGGGCTTAAGGGCGGAACTTGGGAGTAATAAGGCATTCTCACCCAACACCTCAGCCAATCCCGTGCGTTCGGGACGGGGGAGTGAAGGGGCCCCATTTTCGCCAGCTTAACGTGCGGCGACTCTTATTATTGTATGGTGTTGGAAAGTCAATATATACCAAGGCTTAAGTGCATTATTATTATTACTCTTCAGGGCATCAGCGGGCCGCGTCACTTCATAGCCACGCAGGGCCCCAAGGAGACCAATGACCGCACCCTCGACGACTTCTGGAGGATGGTGTGGCAGAACAAGACCAACGTGATCGTCATGCTGGGCAACCTGATCGAAGGCGGCAGAGTGAGTGCGTGTTTTCTAATAAGGGATGACCGAGCTAACCTGGTGTCCCATAGTGATGGCTTTCGAGGCGCCGCACGAGGAGGCAAAGCCTTTGGGACTTTGTTTGGAGGCTTACTAGATGAAACAGTACAGTCTGTTCATGCGTGCGGCGAGACATTGAGATCTTGGAAAGTTTTGCATACCTTGGTAGCGCAGTCCATAATGACGGCGGGTCACGTCAAGAAGTCTTACGCGGATTGGCATAGCCCACGTCAAGGCCAAGGGAATTAAGATCTCTATTCCCTTTGGCCTTGGCCCGCGGTGTTATGGACTCGCTCAGGAGGAGTATTTGGAGTTGTCGGTACTTGTGCAGAAGGACAAAGATCCGGATCTTCAAGTCGCTTGTGATCCCTGGCTTACTCTATGGATGTGAGACATGGACACGGATAAATAGCGACTTGAAGAGGCGAATCGATGCCTTTGGTAATAACTTAATAAGTATCTTCGCAGAATCATGGGGTATCGCTGGGATGCTTACGTGTCAAATCAGCGATTGCACCGTGAGACTGAATCGAGGCCTATTACCTGCATAGTCCGTCAGCACCAACTTTGGCTATATGGGCATGTGGCACGCTACCCTGAAACCGATCCTTCCCAACGTGTTGTATCTGTAAGAGACAATCCGGCGTGGAGGAGGCCAAGGGGGCGACCACAAGGCTCGTGGCTGGGGCAAGTTGATGTTTCCTGTCGAGAGTTGCATGGTATGGGAAGGGAGCCTGCATGGGGACTCGCGCGTGGTGACCCCCGAGAGTGGCATCGTAGGGTGGGCGAGGCGACGCGCCCCCCGGCGTATGCCCCCAATGATTGATTGATTGAGCTAACCCAGTGACTATATAACCTTCCCAAGTAGCCACCCACCACCTCTCCTGTTACACGTATTTTAATATGTTTAGGTTTATACTTGTGATATTTAGGTCAGTTAACATGGAGACTGATTCTGTCCGTCTGTCTGTCCGTCTGTGTATATGCAAAAAATCATCTAAATACTCGACATGAATAAGAATAACATGCAATAAGTACACTTTTTTAAATCAGCAAGGATATAAGACAGGCTGATCTATGTACACACCTCTATATAATTAATATACTAATGAAGGGTTAACATTGTGAAGGGGAAAATTTAGCAAAATAATTAAAAACAAAAGTCATATAAATGCTCGACAGGAATAAGAATAGCATGTAATAAGTTTAGTTTTCTAGATCCAGGGATATAAGACTGACTAATCTATGTACTTCTCTATATATACTAATGAAGGGTTTACATTGTGCAGGGTAAAGTGAGTCAGTACTGGCCGGACAGCGGGGAGGACAGGTACGGGGAGGTGATGGTGCAGAAGATGAGCGAGAGGAGCTGCTTCGATCACATCCGCAGACACTTCAAACGGGCTAAGGGCGCGGACAGCCGAGAGGTGAGACGACCTTAGGATAGGCGTGATAAAGTACTGAAGGGGGTAAAGAACGCAATATATTGATAATTATAGCGGTTTTGTCCTCTCTCTCCTCTCTCTCTCTCCTCTCTCTCTCTCTCTTCTCTCTCTCTCTCTCTCTCTCTCTCTTTCTCCCTCTCTCTCTCTCTCTCTCTCTCTCTCTCTCTCTCTCTCTCTCTCTCTCTCTCTCTCTCTCTCTCTCTCTCTCTCTCTCTCTCTCTCTCTCTCTCTCTCTCTCTCTCTCTCTCTCTCTCTCTCTCTCTCAGCGTAATAAACATCTACTAAAGGAGGTAAAGAAAAAGAAAAGACCATATTGATAATTATAGCGTTTTTTTTTTTTTCTTCTTTTTTCCTTAAAGTAATCGTCCAGACCCAAATTTTTTTTGCCGAATTATGTTGAATGCACATTCAAAACACCTAATCCACCAAAAATAATTGATTTCCAGGCCTTATTTCCGTAAAAACACGACTTTTGTAAAAAGCGCGCGAAAAAAATTCTTTCCTCCAACAGGGCTACGACTGTTATTGATGACGTCAGAACAGGGACGCCGCAGACACTTTGTCTGAACCTGTCGGCAAAGTTATGATGACGATTGTATTTCGGTGTCAGACAGTGAATCTGTCGCGTGACAGATTAGAGAACGATGAAAATCTGAACCGAAAAAAAATGACGCTGGTCCGTATACTAGAGGAAAAACAAACCCAGATTGTCAGGAACCCTATTTTTGAGCCCGAGTACAGGTGGTGAACGGGGGTTTTAGAAAGACCCCTGAGGTTCAGCAGGAGGACCGGGGCATTCTCCAAACATGGATTGAAAATAAGGTTAAACCTGTTGGGGTGGGAATCAAATGAAGGTACTTTCGAGAAATTTTCCTAGGGTTTATTTTTGGGAAAGCTACAGTCAAACGTCATTACTGGGAAAAACCACTACTGCATTAACTACGCTAGAGTTGGAAAATATGCGGGGGGGGGAAGGAGAAAGGTGACAGCCACACCACCACAGGGTCCTCACCACAGGGCACCCCCACTCCAAAACTGGTTTACTTGGTCTTTTAAGAGGCAAAGCCACAGTGTGGGGGCCCCGCTGCTTTCCAGTCCTGGGTCCCTGTCTAACAGGGCCACCTGGGCTGGATAGTGTTGGACTGAGTCACGTCTTACGGGGGGGCGCCCTTTCTCAACACAACGCTCGCCCCAACACACTTAGGCGTGTACACCCTACCACGCCACTCCCTTTTCCCTGTGCAAACTTTTCTCGAAAGGCACAGTGTCTTTTCTGCACCCCTAAAGGATGATGCAGTGGATATAGCAAAAAAAATTATCAGAAAAACCCCAAAAATCTTCAAAATACTATATTTTTTCTCTGGTTTACTGCCCTCTGATCAGCGGGGAAGTGAGCCCCCCCTGATGGTACGTCACCGAGCCCGACTGAGCGTCTGCAAACCTTGAGGCGTTTTTTTAAAAATCGGGGAATTTCAGATTTTTATTTCGGTTATTTAAAAACGGCTGACTGGATACAAAAATACGACGTGTGTTGATATACTCGTTAAGGCTAGATTTTATTGCATTAAATCAGGAATGATGAAAAGGTCTGGACGATTTCTTTAAAAACCCCCCCCCCTCCTTCCCCCTGCCCAAGTTTTCGCCTTTTTCTCTCCCCTTTTTTTTTCCCCCCTCTCTCTCTCCCTCTTCCTCTTCTCCTCTTTTCTCTCTGTTTTCTCTCTCTTCTTTCTCTCTCTCTGATGGACAGGAGTTTTCAGTTGCTTCACTACCAGTACTTCGGGTGGCCGGGCCAGACGGCCTGGGAGTCCCGTGGGAGCCCCCAACTGATCGGACGTCACCAGGGGGCACTGGAGGGCCCCCCCCCTCTCCACTGCGGGGTTTTGTGCGAGACGCTGTGTACAGTCCCTCCCAAGGATAATTTTTATATTCTTATATTACCTTGATCCCTACCCGCCCCTGGGTCCCCCCCTTTTGGTTTTGTTTGGGTTACGAGGACGTGAGAGGACAAAAAACGAAAAATTTTAAACGAAAAGACGTACCTAACATTTTTCCTATACCCCAAAAAAAAACAGTTAAGAAATTCCTCTTAAGCCCTCCACACTACCCTCACCACCGTCGGGCTTGCCGTCGGTGCTTCCCCCGACGGGAAGCGCCGTTGCCGGGGGTTGTGTCCACCCGAAGGGTTTTTGTTGGGCGGCGCGCGCTTCTGTTTTCAAAGGGAGAGCAGTTTTGCATATGGTACTCTCCTCGAGATTATGAAAAAACCACAGGAGGTTTAGAAAAACGACCCCAACTATCATCTTCGGGGACACATTTCTGATTTCAAAGCAAGAAAAATTACGAAAACCTTTTTGTGTTTTTCAAAAAATTAGCAAAAAAAAAAATAGTGTAAAAACATTTTTCTTATTTTTTTGTCTTCAACTCGCTGAAATTTTTCCCGACCTTTTTCCCCCATTTAATTTTATCAATTTCGAATCAGGATTTCTGGTTCTGATGGTTTAAAGGGGGAATAGAAATGCAAAAATATCTAGATGTGAAAAAGGGGGGGGAAAATTGAAGCAGGTTTTTTGGCGCTGACCCGGAGTGACGGGCAGCCCCCCCAAATTTTAAAACCCTGCTAAATGTTGGGGAAAATGCCACGGTTAAATTTTGTTTTCCCCCCCGGCATCGTGAAACCCCTGCCAATTTTGAGTGACAACACTGTTCACGGAAAGCCCCCGACGGTGGTGAGGGGTAGTGGGGGACGGGGCTCAAACATCAAAAAATTTGAAAATGAATCTTCAGTGTGGCAATTAACACTGAATTAGGGAATTTTTGGAAGAAAGGATTTTTTTAATATTATCAAGAACCAAATAGACTAAAACTAACTAAACCAATAATTAAATCTCAAGGAAATCGACGGGAAACAGATCTTGATAAGCCAAGCATTGTTGCGAGGGGGGAGTTTGTGGTTTCCGGGGCGAAAAAATTTTTATTAAAAAGGGTCTTGGGTGTTTAGGGCTTGCGATTTTTTTACATAAGAACATAATAACCAGAAAATAAGGAACTACAAACGGAAGACGAAGAGAACAGAAAAAAAAAACCGAATTTTCAGATGCAAAAGGGTTTATAATAGTGAAGTCTTTTCAAGCTGCCCACTCCCACGTTGTCCTTTTATTTGGGGGAGGGCGTCAGGAAAAAGTGTTGAGGCGTTGAAGTGAGGGTGTTCGGGGGGGTGATGATACCCAGCGGGGAAACGACTAAACATTATCGATTTACTTATCGCTTTGTACTCTAGCGGCTTCCTGAGTGTCGTCCTTTTATTGTCTGTCTGTCTGTCTGCCCCACACTTTCTCTGCTAATCTATCTGTCTGTTCAATCTTTTCCCTTTGTAAACCAACCAGCGTTAGCCAGATTTTTAGATTTCCTAGATCAAATTCGTCCCCATACACCACCCTTTTTTTGTATGTTCAAAACGGTAAATCATCTATAGTTACAGTATACCTTGAACGCAGCTATAACGAAGACAAAATATCAGACTTCTAAAAGTGTATTACCCCGCCAAAGAAGGGGAGGTTTGTTTTCACCCCGACCTTCTGTCTGTCTGTCTGTCTTCTGTTAGTGTCGGGTTTTCTCGAAAAGTTACAAAATGATTTGGCCCAATGGGTATACCAAGTCTTTTGGTAAAAGGAAGGTGATTTCATTTTGGGAAATCTATTGACATTTTTGCCATGGCAACCAATTGATAAATTTTTCGCAGGAGGTATCGCTCATACTGATGCTAATATATATAAAATTATATATATATATATTATATATATTATAATATTATTATATATTTTTTTTTTTTTTACTTTTTATATTGGGCGGAGTATCGCTTACTGGTGCCCCCCCCCTGTTTTTGTTATGTCTTTGAGGGGGTGGTGTGTGCGTGAAAAGGACGAGAGTTTAACGTTTGTCCGGGGGCAGTTATGAAAGTGGGGACAGGGGAAATAAAAGCCCAAAATTTTTCGGGCATTAAAGGCTCCTAGCTATGTTTTGGAGGGGAGACAAATGTCCCATCCCTCGATGGCTATAAAAAAACGTTCTTTTTATTTGAATTTTCCGCATGGGGAAAAATTGGGAAAAAGGTTTTTTTTAAAAAAATTCTAAGGAAAATTTTTTTATGCGTTATTTTAAATTTTTATTATTTAATAATCCAAAACAAAATTTCCAAGGCTGCAAAAAAAAAAAAAATTTTTATTCACTTTAAACTCCCTGGAAGGAAAATGCCTGTGTTTTGGAAAGAATTAAAAAATTTGATTAAAAAATAAAGTGGTTAACATGAGGTGTTAAAAAAAATAGTTTTAAATTTATAAACAACATGTTTTTGAAAGGGGCCGGGAATGCCAGGGTCTTTTTAAGAAACAAAAGGGGTGGTTTTTGAAATTTTTTTAAATTTAATTTAGTAAAATTGGGGCTTTTTCCATGGTTTTTGATAAAAACCCCCCCGCCAAAGAGTTTTTTGGAGGAATTCAAAGTTCATTGTTTGTGCCGAGGTGCGACTGGGGACGGAACCCCAGGACTTTGTTTTGATAGGTAACCGAAGGTTAGAGTTGGTGTCTGTTGTTGGGGGTAAAAGGTTGTCCTCCCCCTGGTAATGACGCTTGGTTGCTGCAGCGGGGCCTTTTGGGGGGGGGAATGTTTCCTCGTTTTTTTTTCTGCAGACAGTTCCTTCTTGGCTTTTCCCCCAACCAGGGGGCTGGTTTTTTATATATAAAACGTGAACTTCCAGATTGGTTCCTGGCAACCCAGGGGGATTTGTGCTGTGGTTTTCTACTGAATTAAAGGATCTGTGCTTCGGTTGGACCCCATGCTTCCCAAAATTTTTTCCCCCTTTCCAAAAAAAAAGGCTATCACCCTGTGGCTGTGGAAACTGGTAGCCTGGGACTTTCTTTGCCCAGAGTCTACAGTGGATTGATGTGTGGGAAAAAGGAATTTTTCTTGCCCTGCCAAAGGCGCCCGTTCAGGATGGGATCCCCCCTTGCTGGCTAAAAGTGTACTTCCCGATGAGGATGACAAGAAAGTCAGATCCACGGGGCGACCAACTGTTTCATCCCTTCAGGGGATCTTGTAGATGGACCACAATTCTTGTGTCTGCCTCTTCGGGTCACGGGGGCTCGGGGGTCAGTGCCACTGCAGACTACAGAGGCCCAGATGTTTCAAAAAACCTGCTTTCCGTTGGGAAAGGTAGTGGATACAACTTCTCTGATAGGATGGAAGAGTTCACTTTTTTTGTGGGGGCCGCAGGAAAACGGGGGCCAATTTTCCCGGGACCCTTTGGCTGGCTGCCACCTTCCTTCGTCACCTTTCCCCCGTTTTTTCTCTGGTTGATTCTTTTTACTGTTTTTCCAGGTACCTGTCCCCTACACATCTACTCTCATAGAGGTTTCCATTGCCCCGATGTGGGGAAAAAAACACTCCACTTGCATAATCGTCAAAGTAGTGATGCCAGTCACTGGGAGGAGGTGTCACAGCAGCACCCTCGAGCACTCTAAAATCAAATGAGCCAGAGGGTTTTTCTTGCGTCTTTTGGGCCAAAAGTTTGGGGAGATCGGCTTCTTTCCCTTGTCGCAGCTTCCCTCTTTTAGCCAAAAGGGGGGTTGGGTGATTCTCATGCTTGAAGAAGGTGTCCAGGCCCCATCCGGTGCTGGTGACTATGTAGGAAAGGGAAAAAGGGCCACCCATCCTTCAGCAAGACATTCCGACCTGCTTACTCTTCGTCTTTTGGTTTTGGGGATCTGAACAGGGCATTTTTTTTTCTTAATTGGGTCATGGATGGAGTGGGGGGTACATCTTTCAACACTGACTTCTTTTAGTCTCTACTGCTTCTTGCCCAAAGGCTCTACTGTGCGGACTGTGTTGACAACAGGATGGGCGAGACATTCCGTGTGTCAAGTCCCGGAGTTCTGGGGGGTCATCCTTAATGGGGTTTTCCCCTTACTGATGACCTGGATAAAGGGCCCCAGTTTGCTTTGGATAGTCTTTGGGTGAAGCCCTCCCTGATGGTACTGGGCCTTTGGGGTGTCGGCATACTGCTCCCCGAAACCCGCCAGGAGTCGCCGCCTGCTCCGGCCCCCAAAAAAACCATCCACTTCCTGAAGGCAACTGGGTTCTCGGTAAGGGCCCACTGCTCCTCCTTCACCTTTCACAAGCTCGTGTTTTTTCGTGGCTTGGTCATGGGTATAGTGGAGAACCTTTGGCTGTTTTTGAAACGACCCGTTGCCCTTGACTTTGAATTGGTGTTTTAAAACTGGGGGCAGACTCTCCAGTCCTGATAGCACCGGGACCACCTGGCATAGTTCGGTGGTCCAGAGCGAAGAAACCCTGGGGCAAGGCTTTCGTGTCTCAACGTATAAGGGGGGAAAACTTGTTCTCTGGTGCACGTACAAAAATCAGGCCCCAAAAATTTCCAGCCGCAGGGGGTATCCCGTAATGGAAAGTTGGACTCCTGGGGCCATGTCCCTCTCCATGCCTAAAACCTTTATCATTTCTTTGGGGTTTTTACCAAATGCCTCTTGGTGAGCATCCCGCTGCTCTTGGCCAGTGCGAGTCAGTGTTTATTGATATACGGAATTTTCTTTTTCCCTTTAAAAGGGGAATCTTGATTTCATCAAGATTTTTCTAAGTGAAAATTACCTTATAACAAAATGGTTCTAGAGGCTTCTGAAATTGGATCGTTTGTCTCCCCTCCAAAATCATAGCTAGGCCCCGTAGAATGCCTGAAAAAAAATTTTGGGGCTTTTATCCGCTGTCCCCATCCTCTTGAAATCGGTCCTTAGCGGGCCCCACTAGTTGTTTTCAGAACAACAACTTTTTTTCTTGGGCCCACAATAGGTGCTTGTTCTAATGGTGCTTGTTTTATTTTGCGCAAACCAAAAGAAAAAAAAAAAATGGAAAAAAAAATGAAACCTAACCTAACCTTATGTTTTAATGATACCTAACCTAACTTAACCTAACCTTATAGGTTTTAAAGAAACCTAACCTAACTGTAACCACAAAATATACTTTTTTTTTTTTTTTTTTTTTTTTTGGGTTTGCGCAAAATAAAACTAGCACCATTAGAACAAACACCTATTGTAGGCCAAGAAAAAATAGTTGGTGTCTCTGAAAACGAACGTGAAACTCTCGTCCATTATAACCGGTAGTGCGTGCCCCTATCACGGTAAATTTCCAGATGAACACCGAACTTCCTTTGTCGGACGAAAAAAAAAATTCCTGGTGAGTTTTGATGTTTTTTGAATGAATCTGCTAACCGTTTCTGTCGCAAATATTTGTGTGTGTGTGTGTGTGTGTGATTTGCAACAAAAACGACAATTTTTTTTTTTTAACCTAACCGAACTTATACCTAACCTAACCTAACCTTTACCAAACCTAACCTAATCCTAACCCTATAGCAGGTCGGAAATGCTACAGGAAAGTCCCACCAACTCAAGCCCCGGCAAAAATAAAGACTCTTCTATCAGCCAGCCTACCCTACAGTGGCCCAAGAGCCTTCAACAGCCTCCCAAGAAACATCCGAGACATCACCGGCTGCTCCGTAGAGAAGATAAAATCCCAACTGGACGAATACCTGTGGACAGTCCCTGACGAACCACCAGTACCGGGTTACACTTCGCTATGTAGAGCACCCACAAACTCATTACTGGACCAAGTGAACCTACAGTTTAGGGACGCTAGGACCGACTGCAGCGTAGAACACTACGGCCTTGAGGAATTATGCTCTATACAACATCAAGTATCAGTATAGTTAAGCCTACCTAACCTAACCTAGCCTAACCTTAAAAAAAAAAAAAAAAAAAAGGACCGAACCTATACCTACCCTAACCTTTTAAACCTTTTAAACCTTAAACCTTTAAAAAAAAAAAAAAAAAAAAAAGGATTTGCGACAGAAACGGTTTATAGAATAATGCAAAACACATCAAAACTCACCAGAAAAAAATGGTTTCGTCGTTTGGAAATTCGGTGTTCATCTGGAATGATACCACTATCACCACCACCACCTGGCTGTCTTAATATGTCTTTCTATTTGACTGTGTGTGTTCATTCTCCCCTCAGCGCTGGCCTGGGACGCACGGGCACCTTCCTGCTGGTGCTGTGCGTGCTGGACGAGCTAAGGACCAAGGGCGTCTTCCATCCCTCAACACCCTGCGCGGCATCAGGAGGTGTCGAGCCAACGTACTCGACAATGTGTTTGTCTCCCCTCCTTTCGTTCTTCTTCGCTTTCTTCCTCAACTATCAACTTCCATGACTGGGATTATTTTCCTTAACTCAGGTATCGTGACACAGACTGTTTCAATACCAGTCTGTGACAGTGTCTCTATCGGGATTTCATAGACACCACAGTTTGATTTCTAGGATCCTTATAAAATCTTTCGACAACGGGAATGAGTCTTGGAATTATAATAAATATATATGTGATATATTTTACTGTATATTTGAATTTGTATTAGAATTTAACCCCTTGAGGCCCAGAATGTAATTTCCATTGTAATTTGGCTACCATTAGACGATTTTTAGTGAATATAAGCAATATTTTATAGCTATGACCTGTTTGTGTCCTTGTCTACCAGCTAATTTGGTTTATTTAGTTACTTTTCGTAATTTTATGGCTAACAACAGACGATTTTATATAGCAAAGGAAAGATTTGGGTGTGAAGGGGTTTATTGCGACGATTACTTTCTACAAACATAATGACATGATCGAGGCCCATCCTTGCCCCCAGAACCAGTACCGCTTCGCGCAACACGTCCTGCTGGAGATCCTCTTCGGGAGAGAACACGGAGCTACCTTCACAAGTTCCCGGCCTACATGTCCTTCAATAGGAACCATCTCGCCAGCCAGTACAAGTGAGATATCGGGGTCTTGCCAAGGAAAGAGAGAACAAAAATACTGCATGAGAGAGTGGGTTCAATACAGATATAAGGGGCGAGAGAAAAAAACAGAAAATAATATACATGAAAAAAGAATGTAAAGGAGTGTACTAGTATGATGTAAGCCTGCAGAGGGGTGAGAGCATGTTTGTTTGGCCCGTGTTGGAGGGAGTATGAAAGACTAGCGTTTTGGGTACAATGAGGAGAAAGATTCGCATGTCAGGTGAATAGTTACATGAGGAACTATGTAAGGGAGGTGAGATGCAGACTACAAGTGTGAATGAGATGAGGAAGAGTTGAGGACATGTCAGTGAGACGAAGAGTTGTAAGAAAGAGCTGTGAGGTGAGGTGAAGAAGAACATGAGGACGTGCGAGTGAGATGAGGAAGATGAGGAGTAAATGAAGTGTGAAGTTGCTAGATTAGAGAAGGTCTGACGTGCTTTCTTTTTATCACAGGAGCTGAAATCTTATCCGAAAAACCTCACCTACGATTGGGCAGATCACACGACCCTATCATGAACAGAGACAACTCCGTCCTGCCGCGTGAGTCACACACACACACACACACACACACCACACACTCACACACCTGCCTTCAACATCCCCCCCCCATCATCCCTACACCTGTACACATCCCCCCCACACCTGTACACTTTTCCACATCCATTCTCTCCAGGTGACATACTTTTCACCTTTTCCCTCACTAAATTTTGTTCCTTCACCTTTTGTTTCTAGACATTGCTAATTATAAAGCTTCCATAGGATTGTTTATTACTCTTAACCCTCTCTCAATTCTGTTCACCGCCCTGTTCGGATCCTACGCCCTTTGACTCTTGTTCCTATACACAGATCTTGCTGGCTTGTGGTGGTATTGTGGCTACCTACCATTGCTAATTAAATGTTTGTTGTCTTTTTTATCTGTTGATTTGTCTCTTTTATCTTCGTTAACATCAGTAAGAATAGATAACTTATTGTTCCTCTTAAAAAGTATACTCTTAAAGCAAATATATATCCGTATATACAAACTAATCTACACAAGTATATTCGTACATCCTCACTTGGTCCTAGGGAGGTAAATTCTAACTTAGCCTATTACGCCTATTATAACTAACAACCTATATATTCCAGATGCCTAACCTCTCTCTCTCTCTCTCTCTCTCTCTCCTCTCTCTCTCCTCTCTCTCCTCTCTCTCTCTCTCTCTCTCTCTCTCTCCTCTCTCATCCTCTCTCTCTGCTCTCTCTCTCTCTCTCTCTCTCTCTAACACACACACCGTTTCTCAAAATCCCGTGTTAGTTAAACAATGTTGGATATAGTATGGCACTCTTTGTCTTCCTGCAGCGGACGGGCGACACATCATACTGAAGATGAACGACCTCATCAACGACAAGTACATGAACATGGTGCGCGTGCGTGGCGCCAACCTGCGGGACACCTTCCTCGTGACGGAGCACCCGATGGCGCATACCGTGGCGAGGGTGTGGAGGATCGCGTACATGGCCCAAGTCTCGGTCTGGATCTCATTCACGAATACGAGCCGAATGACGAGGCAAGAGAGGCGGGTCGGGTCAGGTCAGGTCGGGTCGGGTCGGGTCGGGTCGGGACGGGTTGGGTCAGGTCGGGTCGGGTCGGGTTGAGGGGGGTTGACAGGTGGGTTGGCTTAGCTGGGTTTCATCTTTAAGTTTCCCATGGTGCTTCTTCTTTGATATTGATAAAGAATGTAGATAAGTAGCTTGAAGTAAAGGTATATGTTAAGTATGTAGTTGCCTTTCACTGTTGTAATAGTTGGAATCTCTTTTTCATAAAAGGAGGGTAGAGTCTTAGAGAGCGAGAGCGAGAGAGCGAGAGCGAGAGAGCGAGAGCGAGAGCGAGAGAGAGAGAGAGAGAAGAGAGAGGAGAGAGAGAGAGAGAAGAGAGGAGAGAGAGAGAGAGAGAGAGAGAGAGAGAGTTAGGTTAGGTAGGTTAGGTTAGGTTAGGTTAGTTGAGGCTAGGTTAGGCAGAGGTTAGGTTAGGTTAGGCAGAGGTTAGGTTAGATTAGGTTTGGTTTTGGTTGAGGTTAGGTCAGGTTGAGGTTAGGTTAGGTTAGGTTGAGGTCGAGGTCGAGGTCGATCTCGAGGTTGACCTTGACCTTGAGGTCAACCTCGAACTCGAGGTCAACCTCGACCTCAACCTTAACCTCAACCTCAATTAGATTAGGTTGAGGTTGAGGTTAGGTTGAGGTCGAACTCGAGGTTGAACTCGACCTCGAACTCGAGGTCAACCTCGAACTCAAGGTCAATCAACGACCTCGAGGTCAACCTCGAGGTCGAGGTCCAGTTCAAACTCGAGGTCGAGTTCAACTTCGAGGTCGACCTCGACCTAACCTAACCTCAACCTAACCTCACCTCAACCTAACCTAACCTCACCTAACCACAACCTAATCTAACCTCAACCTAACATAACCTAACTCGACCTCTACCTCTACCCCTCTCTCTCTCTAAGACCTCCACCCTCCTTTTATGAAAACAGAGATTACAACTATTACGACAATGAAAGGAACTCATACTTAACATTACACCTTTACTTCAAGCTACTTATCTATCTGAACCACCATCACAAAAGAACCCGTCCCAAATGCTGACATGGTATTACACTTGGTCTCCTTACCCTGCTAGGCCTCTTCCCCTTATCCCCTCTAAAGCTCCGTCCACACTAGCGGGCATTGCCCGCGGGCACAAGCGAGCAGTTTGCCTGTTGACGGGCTCACCGTTTGTGCCCGCGGGCAAACGAGTAAAATGCCCGCGATAGTAGGTGAGCGATTTCACCAGGCACTGCCTGCCGCGCCAGGCATGCGTCGCTGCCAGACATACGAGGTTACATGTGGAGCTTTGGAGTGGAGAAGTGGGCCACTTCTTTTTCTCCACTTTGTCCTTTTTCTTTTTCAGACACATAGCAATGATTATGGTACACAGTGCCAGCTTCTTACGGTCCTTCTGCTTCGCATTGTTGTCGTACCGCACACAGTTTTTCCTGAATAGAGAACGGCTACACTGCCTGGCTGCTCAGCTGCTCGCTTCTGACTGGGCCAGGCAGGCTCTGCTGTGTGGACACAGTTTTCAGTGTGCCCGCGGGCTTTTCCCCGTGACGGGCACTGCCCGGCCCGCTAGTGTGGACGGAGCTTTAGCCTCCTCTTCCCCTCTTCCTCGTGCTGCCTTCAAGGTCTAACAAGATGCCTGCCTTGCTCCTCATCTATGTCTATTTTCCCAGCAGGACAAAATTAATAACAAAGTAACCTCGGCGCTGAAGTGGAGGTCCCCGGGAACACACGTACGTGACCACCCTATGACGTCCTTATACTCCCATACTTATAAAAGGCTGCCGCTCTATTTAAATACCCCATGAGCTCAAGGCGACGGAGGCTTCATAATATTTACTCTGTCTTATGATAAAAACAAAAACTTAGTAGAATTCCATCTTGGAATGTGTAGGAAGGAAGGAATGTCTTGAGTTCTACAGTAGTAAAAACCAGTAAGACGCCTTAATCGGCGAAGGACGAGCGAGCCCGTAGAAACCCGCCGCACGTGCGCACGTGCGGCGTCACCCGGAGTTGACCTGTGTGGACATTGCTAGGTGTGTGGTCTCAAACCACACACCAAATTTCAACTTAGTCGGTTCAGCCGTTTCTCAGCTATAGCAAGATAACGTTGTCTGACACCCCTCACGCGGCACGCGCCACGCGCCATGCTGATCCCTCACGTGAGACAAAACATGTCAAGTCAAATAGGGATTGAATGGGGCTATCAGATGGCGAAGACCGCTTGTCAATCGGAAGCGGGATTCCAAAGATATAAGCTCCTGAAAAGCGTGACGGTCGGTCGAGTCGGGTCGGGTCGGGTCGGGTCGGCCGCTTGATTGTGAGAAAAATCCCGTATCCAGTGAGGACTTGCGAGCGCGTCGCGCTCGCTCGTAATTATTTTTAAACTGTTGATGCTAATATGCTAGTGAGATCAAATTATTGCTTAGTTTTTAGGGCATTTATTTTGTATTGCCATGTTCTGAGTCTGTTAATCTGTGTGTGTGTGTGTGTGTGTGTGTGTGTGTGTGTGTGTGTGTGTGTGTGTGTGTGTGTGTTGTGTGTGTGTGTCTGACCACCAGTCTGCTGTCTAATCACATCAGTGGATGGGCCTTTGGGTCCAGGTGTGAAAAGTGAGTTTATCTCATGGGATTTCCAAGGCTCTCCGTCTAGCGGACGATAATGGCGAATTTCGCTTGGACATCAGTGTTTTGTGCGTCTTTTTACCGAATTGTTTGTCAAACCTAGGCTTAGTCTGTTTGGGGTTTTATTA
>JACEEZ010011137.1:0-17500 GCA_016584305.1 Chionoecetes opilio
TTTTTCCACTTCGGATGGTTATATTTGTTAATCACTTTTGCCTGTTCTGATCGTGCATCATCCTGAAAATTGGTTGATTTTAAAAAAAGGGTTTATGGATTATGTTTTAGCTCCTTTACAGTATTGATTATATTTCTTTACTTCTATTGATATATGTTCTCTTTCAAGTAAAACCTGAATGATGTAATCTATAATAATATAAGCGAAAGTGTGTCTGTCTGTCCGCGATAGGGTGCCGCCCCCAGTGGCGAAAATCCCCTCATATGGCAAAAGGTTTTGGAACCGGGTCGAGCAGAGGAAGGTTTTAAGCCCACTTATGAGATGATCCGATCACTTTTTTTTTTTTTTTAGCAGCCTATTAGCGAGAATTGTGAAAAAAAAGGGGTTGCGAGAATGAGGAAACCTTGATGTAGGGTTGATGGGTAATGGGTGAGTGAATGGGGGGGGGTGATGGGTAATGGGTGTGGGTGATGGGTGTGTGGAATGGGTTTAATGGGTGTGTGGTGATGGGTAATGGTTGAGTGAATGGGGGGGGGGTGATGGGTAATGGGTGAGTGAAGGGTGGGGGGGGATGGGTTTAATGGGTGAGTGAAGGGTTGTGGGGTGATGTGAATGGGTTGGCGTTAATAAATGTAACGCTAGAAATTACATTAATAGGGGAAGAGATGAAATAACACATAAGTATCAATAAGCTAACGAGGAATTTTCCCTTTCCAGCCTCATTCCTGAATCACTGGTTAGGCTTATATTTTAAGCCAGTAGTAGTTGGGACACGTAGCGAAACGAAGGTGAGAAAAGGGGATTCTAGGTTAGGATAATTTTAGAAGCAGCTCGACGTTCATTGAGTTAAGTCGCCTGTGGGGAGGTGATATTCTCGCCCCTTTGGGAAAGGTATGTTATGAAATGTTTGTTAATAGAGATGTAAACATGACTTAATGGTGATTTTTCCCCTTGTTGACCAGGACTAACGAAGTGTATTATTGGGTCCCAAGGTAGGATGCTGTTGGGGGACCAGGGGGCCAAAAGCGCTCACAAATTAGCAGAGGGGGCAGCCACAACATGTCACAGCCAGCCGGTGTGAGCAAGGGAAGAGAAGGAAATAGAAAAAAAAGTGAGAGGGAAACGTTGGAAGTGGGATAGACTAGTATACATTATATTAGGATAACGACTTGAGCATTTCATGTGCGTATCGTTAAGGGGTACAGTGCGACTTTAGTTACCAGAGATAGTAAAAAATTTTTAGGATGACGACTTGAGCATTACGCATGCGTATCGTTTAAAGTGGGTAACAGTGCGACTGAAGTTACCAGAGAATGTAAAACTAGATTAGGATGACGACTTGAGCATTTCATGTGCGTATCGTTTAAAGTGGTGCAGTGCAACCGAAGTTACCAAAGATAGTAAACTATATTAGGATAACGACTTTAGCATTTCGCGTACGTTTTCGCTAGGAGGGAAGGAAGACTTATATTAAGTTTAATTTGTGAATGTATAATATTACCAAGTGCGACAGTAAGAGTTAAATATATTATAATTAGAAATATATTAACCCCGTTGCCCTTCATTTTCCCAAAACCAGTATTACAAAATTTTCAAAATCTTTTTTTTTTCATTCATATATATTTTTCCCATTAATGTGGGGGGGTGGCAGCGGAGAAACCAGGACTGTAGAGTACACTCCCAAGGTGGGCACTACCATAATGGTGACACGGTTAGAGGGGTTCATTTTGACCACTACATTAATGTGGGTGACGCGGTTTGGATCCATTCGATGGTTTCCACGTATCCACGTGCAAAACTAACGCCTTGTAGTTTTTGGTTTTTTCAAGTGGCAGTTACCTAGTGATCACATACTGTACATTATGGTGTGTAAAAGAGTATAGGTGTACATCAGGTGTATAGAGTAGCTTTAGTGACTATGACTAGTTTCGCTCAGGCTGGGGAAGTAGATGATACTAAAAGTAACAGTAGGCCGGGTTACCCAAACTGCTAACAAAAGACGCTGATAAAGACATTAGTGATGGCCTGGAAAAGGCCCGAAGCGGAAATATTTAAAGGGTGCAACATGAAACATGGACACCCCAGACCCGTTGAACATGAAAGTGATATGGGTAGCGCGTATGCCAGTGTTTTTATGGGGTGATGTAGGATGCGTGAAGGGAGTGGGGGATGTGGGTGATGTAACACTACATCCACGTGTTGATGCAAAGGGGGAACGATGCCGAGTGGAAAATGGATAGGATGTGTGTGGAAGTGGATGGATGAGAATGTAGGGATAGGGGGCTTGTATGCCACATTTAACACTAATGTAGGCAGGAGTCATGTAAAAGGTGCGGTGAGGTTAGGTTCAGTCGACCTATCGTCTCCGTGAAGTGAGGTTGTGCTTTGGTTTAGCTCCCAGGTATTAGAATGGCTACGTCTTTTGATGGGTGTTGTGTTGGGAGGGGGGAGGTGAAGTGGTGTTTTTGGGTGGTGCTGGGGTGAGAGTGGGTAGTGTGGTAGGAGTGAAGGAGGCTGAGGTTTAAGGGGGGTAGAAAGTCGAGGGAGAGTGTAGTTGAAGGGTGTGGTGCGGCGCTTAAGACTATTTTTGGAGGCGATCGAGACCTGAAAAGGAGCTTTGCAAGTGAAGTGAACAAATTGAAAGCGTTGTGAAGAAGCAGGAAATCAAAAGATACGTTCTCTTAAGTGTGGAGGTGAAGGTCCAAGTGGAGCGAGGGAGGGGCACATGCGAGTGATGTGCCTGTAGGGGTACCAAGAGCGAGATGTGACTCAAGCGACTACTAAGGTCCCTAGAAAGTAACCAGGGATGGTGTTTGGGAAAGGGGAGTTGATCAGGAGCCCGCCCCAGGGGGAAAAAAGGTAACAATGACCATCTTTTGCGCACAAAACTCATTTCGGGTACTCTCGGGGCTGCAAGAGGATGATACGGAGGTTAGGGAGGTAGACGATACATCATTACCCGAAGGTAAAATTTTGGTGTTGGTGACAGTCAGGTTAGACATCTTGACAGCAGGTTCTGTGACAGAGAAGGGATGGGGCTGAAGTCGGGTGAGTTACCCAGGGAAAGGGGATAGGTTATGTTAGTGACAAGATAGTGAGTGCATGGCGGACCAAGGGAAAAAAACCCATCACTGCCTGAGCGCTGGGGGAAATGATGTTGAGTGTGTAAAAAGTGAGGAATTGCTACGGGTTCAAAGGGAAGCTGTAGGTAAAGTTAGGGCCCAGGGTGGGGTTCCCTGTGGGTGTGGTGTCCTTCCAAGACGCTTTTTTGACGACTTGTGGAAACTCCAGGGCTATTGGGGTTTGAATTGCCGGTGGCACTTCATTGAAAACCCCAATTGTTGGGCCTTTGGTCGACAGCTGGGACCTTTTTTTTCGGGCCATAACAGCCTCTACCGCAGGGACGGGGTGCACTTTTCGAGAAAAGGAGTTCAGATCTTGTCTGAATCCCTTGAAAGGGAGGTAGATGAAATGCAGGCTTTTTTAAGATAGAGAACCGGGTTTAAACAGGGGGCTGGGTTTAAAGGAAAAACTTGCGACACTAGGAGGAGTTTCAGAAGGCAGGGAACTAAAGTGATTCGTAAGAAGAGAGAGAGGAGGGTTTAGTTAAAGATAAAGGGAAAATTGACAAAAAAAAGGGGAGTTGCTGAATTAAGGTTTACTATACAAACTGTAGAAGTATTTAAAAAAAGATAGATTTACTGAGAGGAAAAAATAGTGTAGAGGATTTTGATATAATAGTATTAACAGAAACAGGGTTGGATATGTCGGGAAAAGGTATTTCGAATCCGGGAGTCGAGATAGCTGGGTATAAGTTATTTCACAAGGACAGAGTAGGCAGACGAGGGGGAAAGGAGTTGCGCTTTATGCAAGAGATGCATTGCAGTGTGTTAACAATGTTATAAAAAGATGACAGCATAGAGTCTATAGGGTAGAGGTTACGGGGGGAATGAGAAAAGGGGTTTTGGTGTAGTGTATAGGCCTCCAAACTTATGTAAAGAGGTTTCAGCTCCTATATGGGAAGAAAAAAACAAGGCCTGCAGATATAATCGATTATGCGTGGTGGGAGATTTTAATCTTAGGAATATAGACTGGGATTTAATCATAGGTGACAGCGATGCAGATGAATTTTGTTAAATTTTATCCAGGATAACTTCCTAAGTCAAGCAATCAAGTAGCCTACTAGGGGAGATAATTCTAAATCTATTGCTGAAAAATAGAGGACGATTTATTTACAAATGTGGAGGTCGGGGGGAATTTAGATAATAGCGACCCATTATGAGATCAGATTTAGCTTAAAATGGGAATTTGGAAAATTAAGTGGAAAATAGGCATCGAATCCCTAATTTCAGAAAGGCCAATTATGCGGGATTAAGAAAAACCCTGGAGGTTATTAATAAGAGGTGTGGGAATGGAGGAGCAAAAGTGTCACAGGAAAAGGCGTTGTCAGCTGGAAAGGCCAATTATAAAGGATTAGGAAGGCCACCTGGAGGTAATTGGCGCGGTCAGATAGGGTAGTGAGGTCGAGCCTGAGGAGATAATTAGAGCGGTTAGACAGGGAAGTGAGGGTAAAGGCTGAGGAGAAATTTAGAGAGGTTAGAAGGGAAGTAGGTCGGAGTGAGGAGAATTATACCTCATTTGTAAGGAAAAATAATTGACGGACAGGAAAGAAATATTCTTATAGGGAGATAAGGTCCAGAAGAGTGATCCAAAATGGATGACCACCAAGTTTAAAAAAAACAACATTGGAGTAAAAAAAAAAACATTTATTTAAGGTTCAAGGGAAAGGGTTGGTAAACAAAGAAAAAGTATAACGTGATGGCGAGGACAGTGAAGAAATAATCGAGTTGCTAAGAAACAATTATGAGATTAAAGTAGCAGAAAGGCGAAAAGGGACCCAAAGGGGTTCTATCAGGTATATAAAACAAAGACAAAGGGGAAATTTGTTGGGGGCCCTTAAGGTCAGGGACACGGGAGGTCTTTAAATACGGATGAGGATATGTGTAGGTCTAAATATTTTTTCTTAAGTGTTTTTACGGAGGGGGATACACAGACGATACCTGATAGTGAAAAAGATGTTCAAAGGAAGCGATTTAGGAGAAACTCAAAGATATTGTGATAATAGGGAAATGGTGGAGGAGGGTTTTAGAAAAAATGAAATTTTTAAATCGCCAGGACCAGATGAAGTGTTTTCCCAGGGTATTAAAAGGGAAAGCAAGGAGGTTGTTAGTGAGTCGTTAGTGCACATTTTAGGAAATTGGTTGAGATAGGCGATTTTGCCATTATTGTGGAGGAAAGGAAATGTTGTCCCATATTTAAGAAGGGAAACAGAGGACTAAAGTTAAATTATCGACCCGTAAGTCTAACATCAGTGGGGGTAAATTATTGGAATCTATTATTGCAAAAACATTAGAGAACACTTAGATAAACATAGTTGATCAATGATTCACAAACATGGATTCACCAAGGGTAGGTCATTCTCACCAATTTATTGAGTTTTATAGGAAAGTTTATGAGAGCAGATAATGATAAGGATTTTGATATAATATATCTGGACTTAGTAAGGCATTTGACAAAGTACCACACGAGCGAAATCTTAAATAAGGTTAGGGCTCATGGTATAGATGGGAAGGTTTTTCATTGGATCAGAGCTTGGCCCAGTAATAGGCAACAAAGGGTTACAATTAATGATTCCAAATCTGAAGGGGACTGGTGACAAATGGAGTTCCACAAGGGTCCCTTTTGGGTCCATTACTATTTTTATTTACATCAACGACTTGGATAGTGGGATTAGCAGTGATATCAGCAAGTTTGCTGATGTACTAAGTTTGGTAGGATTATTGGATCACAGTCTGACGTAAACATATTGCAGGGAGACTTAGATAACTTAAAGAGTGGGCAGTCAGATGGGAGATAGAATTTAAAAATTGATAAATGTAGCGTTTTGAAAGTTGGTAGAAAAAAATCCTGGTAATAGATACAACATAAGCAATGTAAACGCTGAAAAGATCAGAAGGTGAAAAAGAATCTGGAGTGAGGGGGAGCCCAGAACTCCGACCTAGGAAACAATGTATTGAGGCCAGACATAGAGTAATAGAGTATTAGGAATCATTACCAGAAGTGTTTTAAAATAGAAGTGCGGAAGTTATTCTAAAGCTTATCTGGCTTAAGTCAGGCCTCACCTAGACTATGCAGTTCAGTTTTGGTCTCCATATTACAGGATGGATATAGTGTTGTTAGAAAAAGTGCAGAGAAGGATGACCAAAAGATACAAGGGGTGCGTAACTTTAAATTATGAGAGGAGATGAAGTTATTTAAAAATTTCACTCACTCGAGAGACGCAGAGTAAGGGGCGATCTGATAGAAGTTTTTAAGTGGATAAAGGGATTTAATAAAGGAGAGGTAGGAAAAGTTTTTACGGCTTTTAACCAGGGAAGAACAAGAAGTAACGGATTCAAGCTGCAAAAGCGTAGATTTAAGCGGCTATTACACGGGCACTATTCTGCTCAGTGAGCAGATTTCACTGAGCAGTTTTGAGGATTTTGCTCAACCAAAGCCTGTTTGATTGAGCAAAGAGGGAACTACTTTGAAGCTATTTTTGCTCGTCATTTCAGTGAGCAAAAACGTTTTCTGTTATAAAGGGCCAAAATTAGTGGATGACTATATTATTTATTGCAAGATCCAAGGCAGTTGTTCACGGTGGACCCTCCAACTGAGCAGCTTCACACCACTGGGTTACAGGCAGTGGATGCCGATCCTCCCATTGACGAAACCGCACCCTCTCTTGACGAAGTCAGAGGGGCTGTAGCAAAGTTGAAGGGTGGAAAGGCAGCTGGTGTTTGTAATATCAGTGCGGAGCTCCTCAAAGCTGGGGGTGAGGCCATGATCCGCGGGTTGCATGCTGTCCTGACTGCCGTGTGGCAATCAGGTACCATTTCTCCTGACTGGAAAAGGGGGCTGGTCGTCCCTATCTGGAAAGGGAAAGGGGACCGTCAGGACTGTAACAATTACCGCGGTATTACACTGCTCAGCGTACCAGGCAAGGTGCTTGCCCATCTATTGCTGACACGAATTCGCAGTCATCTGGTGAAGCATCAGAGACCTCAGCAGTCTGGGTTCACGCCTGGTAAGTCAACAACGGACCGTATCCTAGCGCTTCGTGTCCTGGTGGAACGCCGCCGTGAGTTTCGACAGGGGATGCTTGCAGCCTATGTTGATCTCAAGAAGGCGTTTGACTCAGTGCATCGTGAGTCACTCTGGGATCTTCTGCGACTTCGAGGGATTCCTGCAAGGACTATTGGTTTGATAACTGGTCTGTATTCTGGGACTGAGAGTGCTGTGAAGTGTGGGGCAGGTGTATCCAGCTTCTTATCAGCACAGGAGTGAGGCAAGGGTGCGTCCTTGCCCCATCACTTTTCAACGCTTGTATGGATTGGATATTGGACAAGGTTGTAGATCAAAGTGATTGTGGAGCAGCCGTCGGCAACACCAAGATCACTGTTCTTGTTTTTGCCGATGATGCAGTAATCTTTGCTGAGTCGCTGGAGGTCCTGGTGATGGCTCTCGAGGCGCTGCACGAGGAGGCAAAGCCTTTGGGACTTGAGGTCTCCTGGCTCAAGACCAAGGTCCAGGTATTTTGAGACTTACTAGATGAAGCAGTACAGTCTGTTCATGCGTGTGGCGAGGACATTGAGATCTTGGAAAGTTTTACATACCTTGGTAGCGCAGTCCATAATGACGGCGGGTCACGTCAAGAAGTCTTACGGCGGATTGGCATAGCCCACGGTGTTATGGACTCGCTCAGCGGGAGTATTTGGCGTTGTCGGTACCTGTGCAGGAGGACAAAGATCCGGATCTTCAAGTCGCTTGTGATCCCTGTCTTACTCTATGGTTGTGAGACATGGACGCTAAATAGTGACTTGAAGAGACGAATCAATGCCTTTGGTAATAAGTGTCTTCGCAGAATCATGGGGTATCGCTGGGATGATTACGTGTCAAATCAGCGATTGCACCGTGAGACTGAATCGAGGCCTATTACCTGCATAGTCCGTCAGCGCCAACTTCGGCTATATGGGCATGTGGCACGCTACCCTGAAACCGATCCTTCCCATCGGGTTGTATCTGTAAGAGACAATCCGGCGTGGAGGAGGCCAAGGGGGCGCCCACATGGCTCGTGGCTGGGGCAAGTTGATGTTTCTTGTCGAGAGCTGTTTGGTATGGGAAAGGAGCCTGCATGGGAACTCGCGCGTGGTGACCCCCGGGAGTGGCGTCGTAGGGTGGGCGAGGCGACGCGCCCCCCGCCGTATGCCCCAAATGATTGATTGATTGAGGCTTCGGAATGATCCCGAATGGCTGAAAATGGTGGTTTGGACACGGGTTTGCCAGTCCTGTGAGACAGTCCCCGATGCTCCGCGATCCTAGTGGTGAGGTGGCGTTTGGTCTGCCCAATATAAGCAGCGTTACAGCTTATTATTTATACTTATATTGGCGAATTATATTCCTGTGAAGGTAGGTTGTGTAGGACTTGGAACTCAGTATTTATCATTCATCCCTAACCTTTTTAAAACCAATACTATTAAGACCTTACTACACAGATGCTATAGTTTCTCTTGCAATTGGTTTGCCTTCGATAATGAAATTAAATTCCTTACAATTTTTTCCAAAAATAATGGCTATCCCCTTTAATTAATAGAAAGAACAATTTCTAGTTTCTTAGATGAAAAGTTCAACCTTAAGTCGAATCAACCCGAACCTATATTAGACACACAGTATATTAAACTTCCATTTTATGGCCATCTTAGTTATATCATTCGTAAAAAATTCAATGATCTACTCAAGCTACACTTTCCTAACTCAAAATTTAAATTTGGTTTCACTAATCCATTTACTTTAAGAATACATTTCAAATATAAAGATCCTATACCTAAAACTCTTATCTCCAATATAATTTATGAATTTTAATGTTCGAGCTGTAAAGCTCGATACATCGGTGCGACGTCAAGAAACTTAACCCTTAGGTTCGCAGAACATAAAGGTGTTTCTGCTCGTACTGGCCGACTTATTTCTTCTCCTTCTCAATCTGCAATACGTTCCCACTCCCATGATCTTGATCACCCATTCTCTATTAATGAATTTTGAATTCTATCATAGGCAAACTTCTCTAGTGACACTAAATTATTAGAATCCATACACATCAAGCACTTGTCTCCTGATCTTAATAATCAAGTCACTTCATACCAATTACATATACTCAAATGATTATCACACTGTTTCGATCGTCCGACTCTCGTTTCGATCGCTCCATAGGAACCAAAATGTTACTTGTAAAATTATTGTTCATTCAGTCCTCTGCCAACCTAGACAGCATACACACCAAGGTTTGTTAAGTATAAATTATGTTTTTAGTTTTTAGATAATATAGGATTATTTTATTGCTTTAAATCTTTAGATATTTGCTCCTAGCAATTTTTGGTATTTTAACTTTTATAAACTATTTTAGCCTGATGATGCCAAGTGCCTTGGCGAAACGTTGCACGCGCATAAAGAACCCCATGAATGACGAGTGTCTTTGCCACCCTGAAAAATCATCATGTATCAACCTAAGAATATCAACTATATATATATAGATATATATATATATAGAGAGAGATATATATATATATAGATATATATCTATATATATAGATATATATATATATATAGAGAGAGATATATATATATATAGATATATATATATAGAGAGAGAGAGATATATATATATATATATAGAGATATATATATATATAGAGATATATATAGAGATATATATATATATATATATATATATATATAGAGAGAGAGAGAAGAGAGAAGATATATATATAATATATAGATATATATATATATATAGATATATATATATATATATATATAGATATATAGAGATATATATATAGATAGATAGAGATAGATAGAGATAGATAGAGATAGATAGAGATAGATAGAGATAGATAGAGATAGATAGAGATAGATAGATAGAGATAGAGATAGATAGATAGATAGATAGATAGATAGAGATAGATAGATAGATAGATAGATAGAGATAGATAGATAGATAGATAGAGATAGATAGATAGATAGATAGATAGATAGATAGATAGAGATAGATAGATAGATAGATAGATAGATATAATAGTACATGTATATATAGTACATGTATATATATATATATATATATATATATATATAGGGAGGTCCCGTTATACGAGCATTCGGTATACGATAATCCGATGATACGAGATGTGTAAATTAGGGTCTATTTTCAATATACGAGATGAAATATCCAATGATACGACATTTAAACTGGGGTGAGTAAAATTATCAAGTTCAAAATGCGCGCCCTACCACTCCCGGGCTGGACAAAGGGGGATTTAATTGACCCCAGTGGGGTCACCCCTAGGAAGCCGTGGCCTGAAGGGTAATTAAGCACATGGTGCGGCCTGACATTTAGGGGTAGTTAGCAGGTGTGTGGCCCCAACCTTGGGACCGCTACACTACCTTCTCTTGTATCACGTGGCGTCCCCTACAGTACAACGTTTTTTTGCTTGTTACGCATGTTTTATGTTTAATTAATGTTGTTACGACGGCATAGGGAAAATTACAGGTCCGAGCCGCGTAACCAAAAAAAAAATGATTTAAGAAAATAAACATACGGGACAAAGAAAGTTAATAAAGTTACTATGACATTTATTTAATATGAAAAACAAAAAGGTAAAGAAAGCAAGCAACGGTTAACAAAAGAAACAAAAGACTAGCAGCCTTTAAGAGGTCTTCAAAAACATAGAATATCTCACAACGAGAGTCGACACAGAAACACACAAAAACTCTAATCTTAAACAAGTGTAAACCAGAACTCCCAAAGAAACTAAACTTAAATATGTAAAAGGGAAACCCAAACACACAAACACAAACACAAACACAAACACACACTGAAACACACACTGAAACACACACTGAAACACACACTGAAACACACACTGAAACACACACTGAAACACACGCTGATACACACGCTGATATACACGCTGATACACACACTGAAACACACACTGAAACACACTGAAACACCAACACAGAAACACAAACACAGAAACACAAACACAAAAACACAAAAACACACGGAAACAAAAGATGGGTACACACAATCCAACACGCCAATACTCACAAATAAATAGTGGAAAAGATGGCTGCTAAATCCACACACACACACAGGTAATACCACTGGTAGGGTATGAAGGTCAGGACACACTGACTACCTAACGCCTCTTTAGGCTGAGGAAAACTCTGGAACTGTAATACGGAACAAAAACGAAACAATAAACGAAACAGTGAAGCTATACTGAACCACCAGAAGGGAAAGTGAATTGACGTGAAACTAGGGGAACAACGAGAAGCACAAAAAAAAGAATTAAGGTAGTTAGGAACATGAAGTGGTGGTAACAGTCTTCCCCCTATAAAGAGATTTTGGGTGAACCCAAATTCGAACCGTGGCAGTGCAAACGGGTCAAGCATTGACTGGTCTGGACAGAAAGTCTGCCAAAACATTATCTATACCCTTAATGTGAACAATCTCAAGATTAAAATTTTGCAGGTAGAGACTCTAACGCAGAAGGCGTTGGTTCTTTAGTTTGAAATTTTTCAAAAATTCTAGTGGCTTATGATCCGTGTACACTACCACAGTTCTACATGGCAAAAGGTAGTAATCAAAATGTTGTAGAGACAAAATAATGGATAAAAGCTCCTTTTCTACGGTAGCATAGCGGGTCTGTGCAGGTAAAAACTTTTTGCTAAAGTAGGCCACCGGATGGTCCACTCCATCACGCTCCTGCAAGAGTGCAGAACCGGCGGCAAAATCGCTGGCATCACATGCTAGCTTGAAAGGTCTGTGGAAGTTAGGAGCCATTAACACAGGGTATGAGCATAGGACATTTTTAAGACCCTGAAAAGCATCTTCGCAAGCCCGTGTCCAGATAAATGAGCAACCCTTTTTCAGTAGCGTGGTGAGAGGTAATGCCAACTGTGCAAAATCACATATATACCTACGACCCAGGAAACGACGAATTTGCCGCTTGTTACAAGGAACGGGCATTAGAGAAATTGAATCACATTTAGCTGTAGGAGGGGCAAGTGTGCCCAACCCAATAACATGCCCTAAATACAAAAGCTGAGCACACGCGAACTCAGACTTGGAAAGGTTAACAAAAAGTCCAGCATTCCCTAAAGCTGAGAAGAGAGCATCCAATTGAGTTACGTGATCTAACCAAGTGTCAGAAAAAATCACAATATCATCTAAATATATTGTGCAACCAGGTATATTACTAGTGATTTTAGCCATCATTCGATGGAAAGTGGCAGGGGCGTTGCAAAGCCCAAAAGGCATTACGTTAAATTTATATGTCTTCCCTAAAGTGGCAAAGCAGGAAATGTCTCGGGCACGACTGGTCAAGGGTACCTGCCAGAAACCGCGAAGACAGTCGACCTTGGTCAGGAACTTTGAATTTCCCACTACCTCTATGCAGTCGTCGATCCTCGGTAGGGGGTAGGTGTCCTTACGGGTGACTGCATTGACCTTACGGTAATCTACACAGAACCTAATACTGCCATCTTTCTTGGGAACTAGGGTAACTGGAGAAAACCACTCGCTGCTTGCTGGTTCGATGATTCCCAATTCCTCCATCTCGGCCAGCTCCTTCTTCACTTGCTCCATCTTGCTGGGATGCACGCGGTAGGGAGACTGCTTGATGGGTGGCGCCGTACCTACATCTATGTCATGCACCACTGCAGTGGTACATCCAGGTTTATCTTGGATTACCTGAGGATGGTTGTGTACCAAGGTCAAAATATCAGACCTCCTCGACTCAGGTAGATGTTGAAGCTTCATGGTGAACTCGGCTGAGTTGAAACGCCAAGTACCAACTGATGACCAGTCGAGTGGGCTAGTTTCTTCTTCGTCTTCAGCATTCTCCCAGTCAACAGAGCAAGTGTCCACGACGCCCACAGGAACTAGTTTTTCTGCAACTTCGGGACGCGTATGGTATTGCTTCAAAGCGTTGACGTGGCACAAGCGTCGTAAACGGCGTCTGTCAGGAGTGGAAATGATGTAGTTGGTAGGGCTTACTTTCTTTAAGACTGAGTAAGGCCCATGGAACTTAGCGTGGAGTGGCTGGCCTTGGGCTGGCAGGAAGACAAGGACTTTATCACCAGGCAGGAATTCCCGATGTCTCGTCTTCTTGTTGTACCAAGTCTTGGTCCTGGTCTTGGATTGCTGCACGTTGTCGGCGGCCAACTGCCAGCACCTCAACAGTCGTTCCCGGACAGCTCCTACTAAGTGAAGCACATTGATACTCTCTTCTGAGCTCCCTAACAATTTTTCCCTAACTATGTGAAGTGGTCCTCTCACACGGTCGGCAAACACAAGCTCATAGGGTGAAAAACCTGTGCTCTCATTGAGAGTGTCGCGCAGGACAAACAACAGGTACGGTAAGTAGTCATCCCATGATGCACCGCACTGGGCAGCGTACTTACGAAGGATGCCTTTCAAGGTCTGATGCGATCGTTCAACAGCTCCTTGGGTCTGTGGGTGATAAGGAGATGATACGCTATGTCCTATACCCAACTCTGCCATGGCTTCCTTAAAAACATTCCCGACAAAGTATGAAGCACCATCAGTCTGCACTCTGTATGGCAACCCAAAATGGGTAAAAAGGTCCAAAAGGGAAGTTACTATGGCCTTAGCGGTAACCTTCCTTAAAGCAACTGCATGTAAATACCTAGTTGAAGTGTCAATCATAGTGAAAATATATTCAAAACCCTTAGTGGTTTTAGGCAGACGGCCAACAATGTCACATTGAATTGAATTGAATGGTTCAGGTATGTGAGGGACTTTAACAAGTGGGAAAGGTGGAATGGGTTGGTTAGGTTTCCCAGTTAATTGACAATAATGGCATGACTTACAATAAGACGTGACATCCCTCCTCATACCTGGCCAGAAGAAATTCCTGGCCAGTCTGGTAAAGGTTTTTCGAATACCTAAGTGTCCTGAAAAACGTCCGTCATGGGCAATGGCCAGGACAGTCTGCCTGTAAGAGACGGGTAAAACAATTTGAGTTACTGACGCCCAGTCAGCGTCCTCCTCCGTCATTGTGGCGGGTAACCAGCGGCGGTAAAGTGCACCGTCACGGATGAAGTACTGAGTAGTGGGGCCCGAGTCATTGGGCGTGGCCCGCGCCTGGTCAAACAATGACTGCAACGAGTCGTCAGACTCTTGAGCTGCCGTCAAAGCTGCTCTCCCAGTATCAGCGGGACCTAAGGGAGAACCAGAAACACTCTGGAAGGGATAAGGATTAGCAAAAAGTTTCTCTAGGCACAGTGTGTCATTATCCAAAGGAGAGTCTGCCTCGCGTTGGGCAGTCAAGCTTCCATGGTTACCAGAACTCATAGAGCGTGTCACGGCACACAGTGGGAATATATCAGGCATACTAGCCTCAAGTTGTTGCAAATCTGCGGTAGACTGGTCTAACCTGCAGTACAGGAGGTGGAGTAATATGCCCCATTCGTCCTCCTGCCAAATCATTGCCGAGGATAAGATCCACACCGGCAACTGGCAACTCCCGCACACAAGTCACTTGTGCAGGGCCACAAAAACAGGTAGACTGGATACGTAAAGAAACTAAAGGGGTTGATCCCCGGCCCCATAGGGAACCCAAAACCACGTATTTACCAGTCTCCTTATGAGCAACAACCCCCTCTCTAATAAGGGTTTGCAAGGAACCTGAGTCCCTCAAAATTTTGACTGGTGTTCCAATACCGTCAATTTCCACGGTGCCCTTTGACATAAATGGGTGGTAAGTCCCGACATTTGGATCTTCCACAAAATTCTCCTTGTGACAAACACTGTCCTGAGAAGTAAGAGGTGAGAAAGCACTCTCTGGTGCTGTTTCTGCAGCAGAAACGAAAGATACAGGCTGAACAGAATCTCCCAAAGGTGTCTGATTCGACACTGTCAAAATAGGCTTACCTTCTGTAGGCTGGAGCCTTTTATAGCAGTAGTCTGCCTTGTAACCAGGCTTTCCACAAAATGTACAGTAATACTTCTGTACATTGAACGCCCCCTGAGGTGGCGAACGAGGTGAGTGTGCCTGAGCCTTGTTTCGAAACGAACCAGTTGTAAGTGGTCTCTCCTGGTTCCATGGTGGAACAGAAGGTCGAAGTACCTGTGGGGATTTAGAGCCAAAGTGAATATTGCCATGTCTAAGTGTGTACCCATCAGCGTGTTTAGCAGCCTCCTCAATAGTCAAAAATTCCCTGTCCAATAAATAGTCACTTACTCCTTCGGTAATGGTGTGGAGGAACTCTTCGGTTAAGACTAGTTCCACCAGTGAAGTGAATTCACTTACATCCTTTGAAAGAAGCCATTTGTTTAACGCCTCCCTCTTACATCTGGCAAACTCTAGGTGAGTCTGTTCAGGCTCCTTACGGAGTCCTCTGAAGCGTTGACGGTATGCTTCAGGAACAAGTGCATATGCTTTTAATACCTCTTCCTTAATGACCTGAAATGTACATGCATCACTGTCTGAAAGAGATGCATATACTCTGAGCGCTTTTCCCGTTAAAGATTGTTGCAACAAAACTGGCCAAAAATCAACCGGCCACTTCAAAGTCTTGGCCAGACGCTCAAAAGTATGAAAATAAACATCAACATTGTCCTCTGTAAAGGCAGGGACAAGTCTTGCGGCGCGTCCTAAATAAAAATGAGAGGTAGCACTGTGGGTAGGGTTACTGTTGGTAGGGGCAGGACCTAACTGGGCTAATTGCAGTTGTAACCGCATTTTCTCTACTTCAGCTTCGGCTTTACGACCTTCAGCTTCGGCTAAAGCTACAGCCTCGCTCTTGCGAGCTTCAGCTTCAGCCTCACTCTTGCGAGCTTCAGCTTCAGCCTTACGTATCCCTAGTTCCAGCTTACGAAGCTCACTGGCTGAGCACCCAGAGGTTACACTATCGTCAACCTCTGCTGGCTGATCATCCAAAACTGGGCCCTCATTATCTTTTAACCCGACATCACCAAAATCCTGCTGTTGGCATATCCTGCTAGCTACTGCATTTGTTAGCTCTTCCTTGTCCATATTAGTTGCTAGGGGAATGTTAAAAAAATCACTGATCATACGTAACTCAGCAACGCTTAGTGCCGCAACTTGTGCAAGGGTAGGGACGGCGTGAACAAATGCAACCACGTCATCATGGTTTATGACAACCATAGTGACGGCAACAAAGGGCACAAACAAACAAGGGGAAAAAGTCGACAATCGTTAAGCGAGATATCCTGGCAAGGTCGCCAATTCTGTTACGACGGCATAGTGAAAATTACAGGTCCGAGCCGCGTAACCAAAAAAAAATGAATAAAGAAAATAAACATACGGGACAAAGAAAGTTAATAAAGTTACTATGACATTTATTTAATATGAAAAACAAAAAGGTAAAGAAAGCAAGCAACGGTTAACAAAAGAAACAAGACTAGAAGCCTTTAAGAGGTCTTCAAAAACATAGAATATCTCACAACGAGAGTCGACACAGAAACACACAAAAACCCTAATCTTAAACAAGTGTAAACCAGAACTCCCAAAGAAACTAAACTTAAATATGTAAAAGGGAAACCCAAACACACAAACACAAACACAAACACAAACACACACTAAAACACAAACACTGACACACACACTGACACACACACTGACACACACACTGACACACACACTGAAACACACACTGAAACACACACTGAAACACACACTGAAACACCAACACAGAAACACCAACACAGAAACACCAACACAGAAACACCAACACAGAAACACCAACACAGAAACACCAACACAGAAACACCAACACAGAAACACCAACACAGAAACACCAACACAGAAACACCAACACAGAAACACCAACACAGAAACACCAACACAGAAACACCAACACAGAAACACCAACACAGAAACACCAACACAGAAACACCAACACAGAAACACCAACACAGAAACACCAACACAGAAACACCAACACAGAAACACCAACACAGAAACACCAACACAGAAACACCAACACAGAAACACCAACACAGAAACACAAACACAGAAACACAAACACAGAAACACAAACACAGAAACACAAACACAGAAACACAAACACAGAAACAGAAACACAGAAACACAAACACAGAAACACAAACACAGAAACAGAAACACAAAAACACAAACACAGAAACACAGAAACACAAACACAGAAACACAAACACAGAAACACAAACACAGAAACACAAAAACACACGGAAACAAAAGATGGGTACACACAATCCAACACGGCAATACTCACAAATAAATAGTGGAAAAGATGGCTGCTAAATCCACACACACACACAGGTAATACCACTGGTACGGTATGAAGGTCAGGACACACTGACTACCTAACGCCT